>PITB01030101.1:6414-17376 GCA_004024585.1 Paradoxurus hermaphroditus
TGCCTGCTTCTCCACATCCCCGCCAGCATCTATAGTTTCCTGATTTCTTCATTTTAGCCACTCGAACCGGTGTAAGGTGGTATCGCAGTGTGGTTTTGATTTGTGTTTCCCTGATGATGAGTGACTTTGAGCATCGTTTCATGTGTCTGTTGGCCATCTGAATGTCCTCTTTGGAGAAGTGTCTATTCATATCTTCCGCTCACTTTTTCACTGGATTATTTGTTTTTCGGGTGTGGAGTTTGGTAAGTTCTTTATAGATTTTAGATACTAGTCCTTTATCTGATATGTCATTTGCGATTATCCTTTCCCATTCCGTTGGTTGTCTATTAGTTTTGTTGGTTGTTTCCTTTGCCGTGCAGAAGCTTTTTATCTTGATGAGGTCCCAATAGTTCATCACAGAAATAATGTTTAATGGGATATCTGGGCATCTTCTAGCCCGGTCAGGTTGACACATCAAATTTACCATCACTTTGTATTTTTCACTCCTAAAGTTGCATTCTGTGCTTCTTAACAAAATTTTCATTTATTTTCTCATTATTTTTATATTTTACTTTACACACCTGAATCTATTTGGAATGACTGTTTAAAATTCTTGTCCGCTAATTCTATTACATCTGTCCTGGCTGAGCTGATTTCTATTCACTGACGTTTTTTTCTTTTGGTTTTGAGTGTCATTTCTTTATCTCTCATATCTAGGGATTTTTGATTGGAAGATGGACCATTTTGAATATTACCTTCCTGAATGCTGAATTTTGCTATCATTCTTTAAAAGTGTTGAGTTTTATTCTGGCAATTTACTTGGAGCTCAGCTTGATCCTTTCAAAGCTTGTCTTGTACACTTTGTTAGGATGGGTCTGTAATCGCGTTCACTCTAGGGCTTGCTAATTTACCTTTATTCCTTAGGCAGGGACTTTCATAAGTGTTCACTAACTGCTCTGGGTGCTTGCTGAGGTTTGTCCACCTTGATTGGCCTGAACCTGAACATCTCCCAACTCTCTTGGAGCCCAGAGGGTTGTTTGGTTTATAACATCCCAGTAATTATTCTTTCTTGATATTTGTTCTTGTCCAATCTCGCAGAGACTCACAGTACACGTGCACAGTGTAGTATTTTACCAAAGACTCCAAATGACTCCCATTCAACCTTCTGAAGCTCTTTCTCTGCATGGCACCCTCCTCTCCAGGATTCTCTCTGCAAATTCCAGCTACATCTGTTCTCTGAATTCTGATCTCAAAACAGTCAGACCTCTGTGCTCCACTGGGCTACCCCTTCCAGGCTGGTGGTCTGGTAAACGCCCCCAGGCAGAAAGTTAGATTGATCATAGAGTTCATATTATTTGTTTTCCTTCTCTCAGGGAACACAGCCTGGTTATCCAGTGTCTGAAAACAGATGTTTCATATATTTTATCCGGTTTTCTACTTGTTTATGGTGGGCAAGGCTAGTCCAGTATCTGTGACTCCATCACAGCCCAAAGCAGAAGTCCACACAGGATGAGTTTTCATCAGCCTTGCTGACTGAAAGCATTTCTCAATTTTACATTTTACCATCTAGGGTTGAGAAGCAGTTGCCTCTTCCAACCCCATAAGCACTAATTAGTGGACATTTAATTCCCTCTCATTCTTGCAAGGCGACCAGCCAGTTCTTTCCTGAGCCTATCCCTTTCTGTCTCTTGCCAAGCACAGCCAAAGGCAGGCGCCACATCTACTCACCAAATGTTTTCTCCCCTCTGCCCCTGGGGTGACGAGTCCTTTAGTTACTTCATCTATCTTCATGTTATTGCATGACATACAGTCATGGATGAGTGGAGGTGGCAGAGCTAAAATACATAAAGATCAAGGTACTTGATAACATATCGAGATGATGGAGCCCAGGACCTAACCCCAAATTTATTAAATGGAATAAATAAATGCTCTTATTTGTTTTAGGTACCTTTAAGTGTGTGTTCTATTCCCCGCAGCCTAGAGCTTCCTGATGGACACAGGCTGGTCCCACCCCCTTCCGTGGTTTCTAAGCTCATCCCCTCAGGTCGCTGTCTCCAGCAGAACTTCCCCCTGAGGGGCAAGCTCAGACATACACCTGCCTGTGGTCCTCTCCGCGGGACGTCCCGTCTAGTTCCTCAAACTCAACCTCCAAAATTGATCTTATCTGCCCTTCCTAAACTTTCTTCCCTCAGGATTCTCAGTCTGGGTTGGAAGTGTCACCATCTGCTTTGTAACCCAAGCTATAAGCCTGGCTGTCCGTCTGGAATTCCCTTTTCCCACTCCTCCTGGTATTCATAAATCACCAGGTCCTACGGGTTTTGTCCCTGAAGCATTTCTCAGATTCACTCCCTTCTCTCCATTTTCCTACTGCTCCTGAGGACAGGCCCCTGGTGCCTCTCGTCTGAGCTACTCCCAGCTGCTCCCCTGCTTCCAATGCATCCTCTGCCCTGCATCTTTCTCGCTGAAACTCAGATTTATCTGTACCACTCCCCTGATTAGGACCTTTTAATACCCTTCTCCTTGTGTATATGATGAAGTCCAAACCCTTACCAAGGTTTCAGCTTCTGGCCTTTGCTGACGTCTTCTGCCCCAGCTCTGCCACTCCTTGTCTTCATGGTACGTCCCAGTAACACTAACCTGTGGCTGGTCTCCCTTGTCCCCCTGCTTCTTCTCCCCTGTGAGCCTTTGTGCACGCTGTGCCCTCCCTGAGATGTCCCCTGCCGACTCTGCCCCATCCCCCAGCTTCTTTTCTGCCAGCATCTATTCATCCTGCCAAGTAAGGGGTCCCCTTTTCCTTCATCTAGAATCTTCCCTGGTGACACCAGCCTCCAATCTTGTACAGTTACCCTTTCCCGTGCCCTAGTAATCTTCGTACACATCACTCCTACCACACCTACCACTTTGCTTTGTAAGCATGGTGTGTGTCTGTCTCCCCCTCCAGACTGAGCGCTTTGAGGGCGGACACTGCGACTTACTGAGCCTTGAGGCCCCAGCCTGTGGCCCACAGCGGCTGTGCAATGAATGTTTAAGGACTAAACGAACCACCCCATAAATCCCTTACAGCGGGTCCCCTACAGACCATCGCTGTGGAATGCTTAGTGGTTAGCTCACTCAAGTAAGTAGATTAACCTAAAAATAATAAAACTGGGTTTCCTTAAAATCATTTTTCCACCAGCACTTTCCTTTAATTAGTACAATCAGGGACGGGAGTGCATTTGTGGTGAAGTTTCCAGAGCACTTCTCTCGGAAGGGGTATTATGTTTCCAGAGCAAAGAATCATGGCTTAGGAAGAGAAAATGTGAACAGAGCATGGCATGGATCTGAGAAGCTGCTGGAAAACTTTTCTAGGCCACGGAAATCAGGATAGGCCTTGAGCATCCATGAGGAGGGTGACTGTGGCCGTGGGCAACTTGGTGGGACCTTGTTGGACCTTTCCACCAGTTGCCACACTTACTCAAATTCCACCATTAAATAGTGACCCCTTTTGACTCTCCATCACCCTTTCCTATGGAACGATTACGAGCCAAACTTCCTGTGGAAGGAAGTCTCTCTCTCTTTCCAGAAATTGCTTTCTTCTGCCTGGAAAGCATTCACCTCCTCCTATGTCTACCCCAATTTGTCCTGTTCTTTAAAATGTAGATTAAACCCCTTCCCTCTCACCAAGACTCTCCAGATCCTTCTTTTAAGAGTATGAGTGTCTCAAGAGTGGAAACCATTCAACGTTGTCTCCTGGGTGCCTGTTACAGAGCCAGGCACGTGGTGGATGTGGACTAGATGAAGGGTGAACTGCCCTCCACCCATTCGGTGCCCTCATTTTTCCATCCTTGTGCTTACACCCTGGGAACTTCTGTCATTGCTGGTTCTCTGGTGTTCTGGTGATCCCTTATGCCTTGTGGAGGCCCTTCTGTGACTCTGATGAGACATTCTTTTTGAGGTGGCTTCTTGAAAATAGCACATCCTGAATATAGGCTAATATTCTCACCTGGGCTCTCGCTGTGGGTGGGGATTGGGGGCAGCACCTTGCGGACAGAGGTTTCTCAGCCTAGGTAAGATGGTGAGAACACTTCTGGCATACAGTGTGTGGGACGCCGTTTGTACTCTCATTCTGGACCCCCAACATGACGGGGCCCCTGCTTGTGGGTTCCTTGGGGAAGGTGATGAGAATTTTCATACAGGTCCTCAGACAGGGGCTGAGCAAAGTTCAGTGACTCAGGTGGTTGTTTCTCTCTGGCCTGATGATGAAAGTGAAGTCGTGGGTCACGTAGTGTTGGCCTGTGCACGTGTGATGGGGATTCCTTGCCCTTGGGTTGGTGGGTGGAGACTCAGAGTCGCGTGGCTCCCGGGCCCTCAGATGTGACCCCTCCATGAGGTCTCTTGCCAGGTCAGCTCACTTGACCCTTCTTGGGTGCCGTCGCCACACTCCGGTCCCGTACCTCCCCTCATTTATACCTTCCCCCTACCTCCACCCTAGACTATGGGGAGACCCTCTCCCCACCTCCACCCTGATCTTAGACCCTTATTTCCTTCAGGCTCTTTCACCTAATGACCCATTTGACCTCTCAGCAACGGAGAAAACCAGTTTCCTTTGCTGGATGATAGGAACGGATTCATCTTCAAATCTCCAATCCTCAAATAAGGAAGTGAGAGGAAATACCCATACCCAGTCTTGTCTAGTGTGATGGAGAAAGGCGGGGGGGCAGGGGGGAGGAGGAAGAGTTCAGCTTCCAAATTAAAAGAGGCTGAATCTTGGTGCAGCTACTATGGAAAACAATATGGAGGCTCCTCAAAAAATTAAAGACAGAACTACCCGGGGTGACTGGAGGCTCAGTCAGTTAAGCGTTTGACTCTTGATTTTGGCTCAGGTCATGATCTCATGGTTCATGAGTTCAAGCCCCGCGTTGGGGCTCCGTGCTGTACTTGGGATTCTCTCTCCTCCTCTCTCTCTCTTCTCTTCCCCTACTTGGGATTCTCTCTCCTCCTCTCTCTCTCTTCCCTTCCCCCACACTCATGCTCTCTCCTCTCTCTCTGAAAATAAACAAACATTTAAAAAAAGAACAAGGACTTTTGGATGGCTCAGTTGGTTAAGCATCCGACTTCGGCTCAGGTCCTGATCTCATGGTACATGAGTTTGAGCCCCGCGTCGGGCTCTGTGCTGATGGCTCAGAGCCTGGAGCCTGCTTCGGATTCTGTGTGTCTCTCTCTCTGCCCCTCTCCCACTCATGCTCTGTCTCTCTATCTCTCTCAAAAATAATAAATAAACATAAAAAAAAGGAACTACCACGTGATCCAGTGATCCTGTTTCTGGGAATATCTCCGAAGGAAACAAAAACACTATGTGGACGAGACATCTTCACGCCCAAGTTCACTGCAGCATTACCCACAATAGCCAACGTGTGGAAGCAGCCCATGTGTCCACCAGTAGACAAATGGATAAAGAAGAAGAGGTGGTCTGTATACACCGTGGAATATCATTCAGCCACGAAACAGAAGGAAGTCTTGTCATTTGCAAAAACATGGATGGACCCCGAGGGCATTAGTCAACATAGAATAAGTCAGAGAAAGACAAATATTGCATGATCTCACTTATCTGTGGAATCTAAAAACAGACAAACAAACAAACAAACAAATTCCGGCAAACAAAAATCAGACTCAGAAAGAGGTGAGAGTTGTGGTGACCAGAGGCAAATGGCTGGGGGAGAGGAAATTGGGGCAAAGGTACAAACTTCCAGCTGGAAGATAAATAAGGACCGGGATGTGACAGGCAGTGTGATGACTAGAGTTTAACAAAAAAGGGCTGAATCATTCTCGCGTTGGATTGGATGATAAGCCTCAATTCTTCCCCTCTCTTGCAGCCATGCCTTGTCGTGGCCCCATTCCACTGGAGCGTGTCCCTCTGCAGCTCGCCTCTGGGCTGGGCCATATGACAATGGCCTAGGGCAGATGTGAACATGCGCCTGCCCCTTGGGAGGCTGCGTGTGTTTCTGCTTCCCGCTTACGCTTCTGTCGCTGCCACGAGGGGCATGTGTCCTGCTCCCCCGGGGCTGTCCTGGGAGGAGAAGACAGACAAGGAGTAGAAGGTCTCCAACCGACCCACAGACCTGCAATGAGAAGACGCCCAGCCAGAGGCGCTCGGTCAAGCCCAGCCTGGATCGGTTGAGCTTCAGCCGATCTCCCTGAGAATAAAGGACTATTGTGCTAAGCCACTGAGTGTTGGGGTCGTTTGTCATGCAGCATTATTGTGGCAGCTAACTGATACTGCTCTTTTGCCCGAAGGCCAGGGTAGAGCAGTGCGCACTCAGTAGGTGCACCGCACAAAATGAGTCCTTCATATTTGGTTATCAGTCGAGCCTTGTTGGGAGGCATCAGAAAAGAATGTGGGAGTATCGGACCTGGAAGGGCCATTAAAGGCGTTCTGGATGGAAAAACGAGACGGCGGGGAGCTGTGACTTGTCCAGGATCACACAGGGAATTGTGGCTGAGTTTGGACCAGCCCCCGGAGCGGGAGCTCCCCGCCACAGTGGGCTGACTCCCCCGCTTCCTGTGGGCCAGCCCCCCCAAGAGCCCTGGCTTCTTCCTGCTCCTTCCTCGGCCTCTCGTGTGAGCTTCGTGTCGTTGCGCTGGGATTTTGATGAACGGGAAGCGGGGCAAGGGAGGAGAGGCAGGAAGAAGGTGCAGCCAGAGGCGAGTATCTGGACCCAAGCGGGGAAGTCCTACCTGCACCCGCTTCTCCCTCTGGTGCCAAACGCCCGGTGATCGGACCCCCGGCCCAGACCCCAGGCTGCGGGCCAGCTTCCACAGCCGGGTCTCGGGAGGGGCACTTGCTCTCAGGTGCTAGAGGCCCGATGACTGGCTCTCCTGTCATCATTAACCTCTGCTCCCCCCCGCCCCCCCCCCACCCCGCGGAACCCAGTGCAGACAGCCATGGGGATGCGCTAGAGAGAGTCAGGGAAGGAGTGCGAACCAGGGTTCAAGGGGGCGCCTGCTGTTCCTTGCTGTTCGTGTCGCACTGAGGCACCTCTGCACACTCCAGGCCCCGCGGCTTAGAGTGGAACCAGCCTCTGAGGGTCCCGCCGGGGGTCAGCCCAACAACCTCCCCGCGTGCAGGAGCTGCAGGGAAAGGGAGTCCCGGCTCCGGGATTTCCGGGCCTTCCTAGCGTTCACTCGACTAGAGAAGCTGAGCAAAAGGGAGCAGGAAGGATGCCAACTGGGGGGGGGGGCAGGGACTGGGGTTTGGGGCCCAACTTTGCATCTTATTAGAAACCTACGTGGCCGTAGGTAAGTCACTTCCCATAGCTGGGCCTCCGTCTTCCGTTCTGTCAAATGGCCGCGTTGGAAGGATTGCCTCAGAGGGCGCCTGCAGCCCCAACATCCCGCGATGTGTCAGGCCTGGCGTGTTTCCCCAGTATGCCCAGGACGCTGAAGCAAGCGCTCGCGCGTGACAACTCAGTCAGGCCCACGGTAATCCTGTGAGGTAAGGACTCCTACTCTCTCCACCTTACGGATGAGGACACTGAGGCTCCTCAAGGCTCAGTCGCTCACTCATGTCCACCCAGGCCACCTAACCTCCCTGCTGCATCTCTGGAGACACACTTAACTCCTTCCCTGCTCTTTCCTTCCAGGCTCCCCTCCTCCTTCCAAGACCCTGTCCTTGGCCACTTCCACGGGCCGGGAAAAGAAGCCCGGGCTCCAGTCTGGAAGAACCGGGAGACCTGAAAGGAAGCTCTTCCATCGCAGGGATGAAGGCACCTTAACCATTCCCCTCCCTGTGCTGCTTCTGCCGCGAGCCCGGCCCGGGGAGGATGCAGGAGAAATGGCGGCCCCTGCCGGCGGGGTGAGGTACTGAAGCTCGCTAGGGACAGAAGACTGACACAGGGGAGTCGGCGGCCCTCTTCCTCCCGGGGCTGCTGGGGCCTAACACGGTGCCTGACATGTAGCAGATGCAGCGGGTGCTTGTTGGCTGCATGTTGGGGTGATGGAGGTGGCAGTGTGGGCGGCAGCAGGCTAGGACCCGGGGATGTTTTGTTCCTGTCTCTGAGCTCTCATGGCTTAAGAGGCCGGGAGGCGCCAAGACCCTGGAGATGAAACGCCTCTGGGCATCCAGCTCCCTGAAGGTTAACCACAAATGTCAAGGTGAGAAGATTCTACCTACCAGCACCCCACCCTTCCTGGGAAGTCCTCCACCTGTCTCTCCCTTGAGGCCCCAGGCCCCTTACACCTACAGCCCCTTAATGAGCCCACCACAGAATCTGAAGGTCTGGATGTGGAACACTAACACGACTCCTCGGGGAGGGAGGCACAACGTGGAGAGGCTGACAGGGGTCTGAGGCTCCCGTCCTGAAAGCCCCCGTGATTCCTCAGGCCGGGCTCGGCGGGGGTGGCGCAGAGGCCAGCCACCGCTCGGCGTGATGACTGGAGTGGGCGACCGAGTCACGGCAGCGACTCCACCGTTAATGAGGTGAATAGCCTCTCGGAGCTGCAGTGAGGGATGGGGACAGTAAGCCAGGCTCCCCACCATGTCGCTCCCTGGGGGGCTCCGAACGCACCGGTGACGAAATGTAGGGAAGCGCTTGGGGAAGTCACGGGCAGCAGGAAGGCTGGAGAGCGGGAGCCCTGAGAATCCTAATTCCTTGGGCAGCCACTCGCCTCCTTAGGCTTCGGCTCCCATTCATTCGTTCATCGATGCCGGGCCATCAGCGACCCTGGTAGCCACGTGGGCAGAGGACAGTGCACGGCTGGCTGCCCGGGGCCGACGCTTTGCCGTGTCATCTTGGGCAGGTCGCTCCCCACCTCTGAGCCTTCTGGCCTCTGACCTCACCCGTCGGTAACACCCTGCGCCCTGGCGCCGGCCACCTGTGGGGCAGGCGGCCTGCTGCAGGGATGCGTAGGAAGGGCAAGATGTGACTCCGCCCCCGGCTCAGCCCCTGCTCCAGCTGCCTCTCCGAGTCTCCACTTCTTGGCCGGGTGGGTGAGTCACCCTGGCCTCGCGAATGTGCCCTGAGGATGACACGCAATACCCTGGCTGCGGCACTGGGCGTGGGGCTAGGAACGAGCGCTTGGTAAGGGTTCGCCTGCCTCTCCCAAAATTCACCGTTCACGGGAAAATAGACTTTGCCAACTCGGGTCTGTCACGGCCTTGCAAAGCCTCAGTTTTGTTCAGGGCGGTGTCGACCCCCCCTGGAAGTATGAAGTCTGAGCGTACTCTCTCCAGCCACTGCCCTGCCTTTTCTGGGTCTTTCCCTGTCACGTGAGCCCGGCCCCCATGAAAGCGATGCCGTTTCTCTTTGAAACCTAGCGTTCTCTGGCTCTTTCCCCTCTTTGTATCCAAACTCTGCCCTCGGAGCCAGGCCAGACGACTCATTTATATTAAAGTGTAAATGACTGACTTGGCTGGGGTTTTTGCCTCTCGTTGGGGGTTGCGTTTGGGGAGGGAACAAAGCCATCTGTGGGCTGAGCGATTGGAGTCTTCGGGCGTCGATGGTCAAATGAAAGACTTATTTGTGGGTCTGTGTGTCCGAGGGTCCTCCCTGGAGGGGGTCCAGGATTCTGCCGGACACCGAGGCTCTTCCTGCTCTTTGAGCAAATTGCTCCCGGACCTTAGCCAGCCCCTGGGGTCTAAGGCCCCTTCTGGTAGCACATCTGGACCCCAAGGAGCAGCTGTCTCAGGGACTCCCAAGGAGCCCCGCAGACCCCACCCTGACTCCAAGGCCCTGCTAGGAGTCCCCGCCCCAGCTGGCCTCTCAGCTCCTTTGTCCTCTGCTCAGAGCCCGGCTCCTGGGGTTTGGGAACCAGAATGTCCAATTCATGTCCTTTTGTTTACATTCCTGGGGCTTCCTCTTTTTTGAAAAAGAAAAGGAAAAGAAAGAAAAAAGAAAAAAGACAAGAAAGGAAAGGAAGCAAGGAAAGGAAGGGAGGAAGGGGAGGGGGAGGGGGGAGGGAGGGAGGAAAAAAAATCGTACTTTGACCACAAGAGTTTAAAAGAAAGTTTTGCCTTTCTTTCTTTCTTTCTTTCTTTCTTTCTTTCTTTCTTTCTTTCTTCCTTTCTTCCTTTCTTCCTTTCTTCCTTTCTTCCTTTCTTCCTTTCCTTTCTTCCTTTCTTTCTTTCTTTCTTTTTTTCCCCCCAGCGGCCAATGACCAGACTCGACGCCTCTGGCTGTCAGAAGACACGGGGAGGCCAGCCCTGCCGGCCGTGGGGGCGCGGGGCGGCACGGTCCGGGGGCCACCGGTTTGGAGGCGCCAACGAGGCCCCGGAGAGGCCGACCCCTCGAGCTCTAGCGTGTTCACAGCCTGGCTGCCACCCGTCACTCGTCACTCCCTGCAGCCCCAGGTTCAGAGGAGGAGGGAGGAAAGGGCGGTGAGCTCAGCACCGTCCCCCCAACGGCCCCCAAGTACGGGTCCCTTTTCCTCCTGTCGTGTGTTGTTCTCTGAGCTCCTCGTGTCAGTGACTGGGAGTTCCAAGAAAGAAGAGATGGGTCTTTCTCCTTCACGCTGTCACCACGCACCCAGAGCGGCACCTGACTTGGGGACTCGGTAGACGGAAGGAAAGGTAGGCGTGCAGCCAGCTCAGCCCGCAGCCCTCGGCTCGTTGCAGCCGACACCGACCCTCGGACGGTCTGGTCTCCGGACCCTTCCTCCCCTACCCCACACACTGCCGTGCACACACTCAGGCGAGCACGCCCGCGGATGAGCACACACCGTGCGCGTGCACACGGCCACGTGCCTGAATTGAGAGGGTCGCCCTTCTTCAGAACCTCTGAGCTGGGGAGGGGCCGGCAGGCCTCTCAGCGCCTTGGGAACGACCCTGAGGCCAGAGCCCCCAGTTCCGGGCCTTTCCCTGAGCGAGAGGAAGACAACTCCGTCCTGCCTCCCTCGGGGTCCCTAGCTCAAGGTCAAAGGTCCAGAGCCGCCTCAGCCGCTGTGCCCCTGTCCTGACGGCTGACCAGCCGCAGGCCGAGGAAGTGGGGGGGTGGGGGTGTACCCAAGTCT
>PITB01030102.1:0-17139 GCA_004024585.1 Paradoxurus hermaphroditus
TTTTTTTTTTTTTTTTTTTTTTTGAGAGAGACAGAGGGAGAGAGGGAGAGAGAGAGAGAGATCACAAGCACAAGCAGAGGAGGGGAGAGAAAGAGAAGGCAGAGAATGTGCTGACAGTGTAGAACCTGATTCAGGGCTTGAACTCACGAACCATTTGATCATGACCTGAACCAAAATAGTCAGATATTTAGTTGACTGAGCCTGCCTCTGAAGGACATTATTCTTATTGGATACTTTAAGCTGAGTCACAGGACTGTCCATGAGTATGTAGCAGTTCACTGTAGAGTGTTATGGGACAGGCCTGCAAGTGCACAGGTCATTTCTGTCCATACATCATTATCTAGAACATAATAATGTGCCCCCACTAAGTTGCAGGGAAGTCTGTGATATAGAGACTAACTGGACAACTGTGTCCTAGCAATACTCCTTACTCAGGACGGAAGAGTATTCCAGTTACTATTGCTTCATAATAAAGCACTGTAAACTCTATGGCACAAAACAGCATTTTATTATGCTCACAAATTCTGTAGATCATTAAAGCAGAAAGGATAAGCTACAGGAAAAGCTATGTATGGGCCACAATGTCTGAGATTTCAGCAGGGTAGACTGAAATGTCTGGGGATGACTTGAGAGGGAGACTGAGACAGCTGAGGCTGGAAGATCTATTTCCAACATGGCTTCTCAGTCCCATGTCCGACACCGGGGCTAGGATGACTCAGGCTGGGATCACATGGTATGGTCCACTGGAGTGCCCACGTGTGACCCGTCCATATCACTTGGACCTCTCACAGCGTACCAGCCAGGTTCCAGGAGGCAGCATTTTGAGAGTGATTGTTGTAAGAGATCCAGTCAGAAGCTACATGGCCTTTTCCGACCTAGCGTGAGAAGCCACGCGGCATCACTTCCTCTATGTTCTGTTGGTTACAGGCAAGTCATAAGGATAGCCCAGAGTCAGTGAGAGAGAAATAAAACTCCACCACTGTTTCAATTGTGGCGATGTCACACTGTAGGCGAGAACGTGCAACGGAACATATTGTGAACAACATTAGAAAAAAAAATCGTCACACAAAACAATAGATTTTTGCAAATGACAAGTAAACTTGACTACAGTCTGCATTTAAAGACTAGATAGCAGAATATACAACACAGCCAATTGAAGTAAACAACCAACACATCATAAGCTCAAACAAGT
Source organism: Paradoxurus hermaphroditus (assembly GCA_004024585.1). NCBI lineage: Eukaryota > Metazoa > Chordata > Mammalia > Carnivora > Viverridae > Paradoxurus > Paradoxurus hermaphroditus. Next base: position 1,193 of record PITB01030102.1, read on the forward strand.
CAAAACGTATTATTCTTCCTTGTAACCTACATTTCCTTTGAAAAACTCACTCCTCTCACGTTTCCAAAAACAACATGCACTTTTCAAGGTTTTCTTTTGCCTTTACTCATGTAGTCTCTCGGTTTGAAGTTGTCTCCCCTACATTATTTATTGAAATCCTTCAGAAGGGACTTAAATACTATCTCCTCAGAAAAGCTGTCACTAACAGTGATCTCTCCAACAGCAATTAATCATTCCCTCTCTGATTGCCACAGTACAGTATTTCAACTTCTATTTAATACTTACTCTCTTCTACTTTTATTATGATTACATATTTGTAGATGCAATTTCTCCATTAGTCTGTTTAGTCCTCCAGAGATGCATCTTATCTGTGTTCGCTTTTGTTTTTTCACAAGGCTTTGATTACAACAGGCTGCTTTATTAATCATCATAATAAATTGAGATGCAAATGGTCCTAAGTTAAATAAGCATATATATTTTACGTGTTAATCCATTTGTAGGCCTACCTCCAATTTATGTGTGATCTCTCCTATGACGGGAGAAGGTTACAAATGGACAGAATGAAGCAAACAGAGGCAGATTTTGGAAAACGGAGGGGATTCAGATCTTGATATTTTAGCATATTCTAAGGAGGGGAAATATGTGTTTTCCCTCTGGTCCAATCAGTTTCAATATGAGTGAAAGCAGTATTCTATAATAGCTTCCTTATTAGTCCTATTCAATCCTGACTTCTTAGTGATTAGAAAGTTAATAGCTTCTTAGCCACATCTGGAAATTCAGGAAGAATTAAATCTTTCTCCTCATTAGATTCTCATGCTCCCAGATGCTACAGTGTTTCCTTTCAGTTTTGATTCTGACTTTAGATACAACAATCCACATCAAAGGCCAAGGCCTCTGTTAACATCCCTTCCCTCTGGAACCCATTGAGGCTTTACTTGGCTTTGTGAATCATAGCCCAAATGCTCATTCTTTCCTTCAGGTTGATTTAATAGATCTTCCCCCTTTACTGTCTGTCAGACTGTGGCTACAGCTGGCTAACGTGGAGCTGTAACTTGTTTTGGTTAATGTCACCCTGGAGTTAGGATGAACCAAGCTCAGACAGAAGCCACAACCTTCTCTGTTAATTTTATCTCCACCACTCTGTCTGCAGTCCCCTGAAAACAGCTAATTATTGAAACTTTTCTTCCTCTGTAAGCTAGAGATAAATGCATTGATTCATCTCTCAGGGGTGTGAATGGTTTAACTAGGACTATAAAGGATATAAAAAATGTAATTCGATGCTATATTAGGTGCCGTTAGCAACATATTACTAATTCCATGAGTCATCATATTCTACCACACAACTTAGCTATTCTTTGCTTTGATAATGATATTTTTTCACGCCCACATTACGTTCAATTTTGGAATCTTCATGCCTGTTGACTACTCCTGAGCAAATAGTGATCATGTGTTGTGTTTCCTTTTCTTCAGTTTATAATGTCTTAGATGATTCCTCTAAAATAAAACATTTTAACTCTTATTCATCCCAGCTATGCTGTAAAATCAGTTTTCCAACCAAACTTTTGAGAAAATGAATTGCTGATTTTAGAAAAAAAATCTATAAAACTTATGCTTATAAATTTTTTTAAGTAAAAAGACCTATTTCTCTGGTAACCTATAAATTATAAGAGTCCAATAGTTAAGTATTGAAAATATATTCTGGGTTTTGATAAATCCTTAAGTAGGTACTATTATTTTCTATGTGTTAAATGTTGCCTTTTTTTCATAGCAAAGTCTGTGCTTGACTCTCTCTTTCTTTAATTTCTATCCTTTTCACTTCCTCATGATTTGACTTGGGACCTAAGTAGATATAATCATGTTTTATAGATTCTGAGAATCACATCTAAAATTAGGATGCATCTTACAATCACTGATATTTTACAGCTGCTGTTGATCAGATGACAGCCATAGCACGGTGTGTTGACTTGATGGTATTTGTCATACTGTCATTACATAAGTAGGGTTTGTATATTGCTCACAATAACTTGTTTGGAGTTTAGTTGACATTTCAGATAGCTTTAAGAAGTTTGCTCTATGAGTCAATATTTTAACCAAGGTTATTTTGTATACTAAAAGTTCCAGGAAGAGTACCATGTGACATTAATTTCACATGGTTGAAAGAACTATTTGTCTTTAGAGAAATGACTGCAGTTCTACATTGGCTTGCAAATTAACACAAAAATGCTTTAAAATACCCAAGGGAAAAAATGTGTGTCCCAATGCACCTCCTTTTAATTTCAATTTAATTTCTTAACTGAAATAACATTGTATCGATTTTAGGCATACAACATAATGGTTTGGTATGTGTATATATTGCAATATGATTACCACAAGTTTGGTTAACATTCATTACCATAAATATTTATCATTTACTTTTGCTTGTGATGAGGACTTTTAAGATCTACTCTCTTAACCATTTTCGAATGTACAATACAGTATTGTTAACTATAGTCACTATTTGTACATTATACCCTCAAGACATATTTGGAAGTTTATACTTTTTGAGTGCCTTTACCCATGTTCTCCACCCTCCACGCCTGAATATGGCAACTACCAATCTCTTTTCTGTACCTGTGGGTGCATTTTTATTAGTGTTGTTTTTGTTGTGCTCGTTTGTTTTTCGGATTCCACATATACATGAGATCATACTCGCTTATCTGACCGTGAAGCTGTCTGACTTCTTTCAGCTAGCATTATGCCCTTCAGTTCCATATGTTATCAAAAATGATAGGATTTACTTTTTTTAATGGCTGAATGATATTCCCTTGTGTCTATACTACAACTTCTTTATCTAGTCTCCCATGAAGAGAAACTTAGATTGTTTTTAATGCGTTGGCTGTTGTAAATAATGCTACAGCAAACATGAGGGTGCAGATATGTCTTAGAGAGAGTGATTCAATTTCCCACGGATAAATTCCCAGAAGTAGAATGACTGGATCATACAGAAGTTCTGTTTGTAATTTTTGAGGAGGCTCTACGCTGTTTCCCACAGTAAGTATGCCAATTTACAATCCTACCAACATTGCAAAAGACTTCTCTTTTTTCCACATACTTGCCAATACTTTTTATTTCTTGTATTTTTGTTTTGTATGGTTTTGCTCTTTTTTTAGGGTTTTTTTTTTATAATAGTTATGAGGTGATATCTCATTGTAGTTTTGGTTTTCATTTCCCTGATGATTAATGTTAGACATCTTTTATGTACCATTTGGCCGTTAGTATGCTTCTTGGAAACATGTCTATTCAGATCCTCTGCCCATTTTTAATTGGATTATTTTTTGTGTTGAGTTGTATGAGTTCTTCACATATCTTGCATATTAACCCCTTATCAGATAAATGGTTTATAAATGTTTTCCCCATTCTGTAGGTTGCCTTCCACTGATGGTTTCCTATGTTGTGCAGAAGGTTTTCAGTTTTAGTTGATTTGCAAGTAGATGAGGCTGTGTTACATTTTTTTCTTTAGTGGGATACAGGCAAAAAGATCATCTGCCATATATTAAGCAACGTTTGAAGGCAGGAGAAATCGACAATCCTATGGAGCAGATGAAAAATTTCAAAACAGCACGAGGCTGGTATGATCGATTCATGCATTGCACAGGCTATGTTCATGTGGCCTCCTATTACACTTTGTCAGGAACTTCCTGCTGACTTTAAACAAAAACTGCTTAACTTCTAGTGACATGCAATTCAGTGAGAGAGATGGTGAAATATTGTGTGTCATAGATGAGTGTTTTCTTCCTAGAGGTGCACAAAATAATGACATCTTACATTAGATAGCATCTAGGTTTAAAGAATTATGGTAATGATTGTACTAATATAGAAAAAAGCAATTAAAGCAAGATTTTTATAAAGCTGTTTTTAAGGTACCATTTTTATTGTGTTTTTCTTTCTTTCTAATTTTCAATAATAAGGCACCATTACTGTGTGTTCTCACCTAAGGCATTGTGCTAATCGCTTGTATTCGTTATCTCTTTTATTTTTTGTTTCCGCTCAGTAAGGCAAATATTACCATCTACATTTTATGGGTTAAAAATTGAAGGTTGGAGAAGGCCTAGAGCTTGGCAGAACCAGAGTGGGGACCAAAACGTGTATTCGTATTATATTTTCTCTCAATCAATTCATTAATGATTCTAAGGAAGTATTTCTGGTTCGCTTCTACATGAAAGCCTACCAATAGTAGGCATATTTAGAGACATCTAGCTTCCAGACATTACTGAATGTGTTGCTTTAGGTCTTTAATCATTCGGGTCTAACTAGATTGCCAGGCTGATAAACTCCCTGTTTGCTTTCAGATCTGTTCTCCTCCCTTTCACGGCTTTCCTTTAGATTCTAAGACTCAACATTTACCAATTTCATTTCCCTTTGATTTCCAGGGAAGCTGTGGCAGAAGGCTAGGGGTATGTGGTGAGGGGAAAAAACAGATATTTATTCTCCTCTCTCTCTACTTATTCAGACAGCAAGGTGTTTCCTCCACACCTCCAGCACTAGCTGCCCAGCCTGGCTCTGGGCTCTGATAATACCATCTCCTTCCTTTCCCTTTCGGCCCTGAGGTGTAGCTCTTTCCTGATATTGCTAATCTCTGTGTTGTCTTACTATCCTTGATTCATTTCTCAGCTTTTCTATCTCTTGTATAACCAGATTCTTATATTAGATTCTCTGTTTGAAAGATCTAGAGTTATTTCAATGAAAAAACCTGTTAATTGACTTAATACATTTACTGAGGACTTTCATTAAAAGACAGCAGGTCCTCTTGATACTGGATCTACTTGGTCTAGATTACTACTGGACGTATATTCAAAGAGAAAAGATGACAATTTAGCTTCCTGTATCTGTAACTGATTTACTGAGTCATGGGGAACTTAGCACTTTTCTTTCTTCCTTCCTTTCTCTCCTTTTCTCTCATTTTTACATACAGAAAAGTGTCTATCCGTATATGTAGATATATAAATAATAAATATGATTATTCATACATTTTAATTCTTATTTTAGTTTTATGAGTTATATTTTCAAGGAATGTGTCCATTTTATTAACATTTTCAAGCTTATAAAAATTATGCAAAATATCCTATTAACTTTTAGTATCTCTAGAATCTATAGTGATAAACCTTGAACTTTCGAAGTTGGTAACTTATTTCTTCTTTCTTTTTTCTTGATTAAACTTTCTGAGTATCTGTGGTTGATTATCTTTCAGTCAACCAACTTTTTTTTTAAGTATAGTTATTTATTTTGAAAGAGAGAGAGAGAGAGAGAGAGAGAGAGAGCAGGAGCAGGAGAGGGGCAGACAGAGGGAGAAAGAGAATCCCAAGCAGGCTCTGCATTGTCAGCACAGAATGTGGGGTTTGATCCCACGAACCCCAGTGATCATGATCTGAACTGAGATCAATAGTCGGACACCCAACCAGGCACCCTCAACCAGGTTTTGACTGATCTCTATTATATAATGTACTTTTATTTTATTAATGTCCTTTCTTTTCTTTTCTTTATTCTATTAATTGGGTTTAATTTACTCTTATTTTGCTAATTTCTTACAATGGTTACTTGGATAACCTTTCTTCTTTTCAAATATGTACATTTTAGGCTATAAATACTTATACACATAGATTTATCGTATCTGTCAAATTTTTATATGCCATATTTTATTATTTTTAATCTAAATATTGTTACATTTTCTTATGGCTTCTTTGAGTCATGTTATTTGCTATTGCTTAATTTGAAAATAGAGACTGTCTAGCTATCTCTTGGTCATAGACTCTGGCTTACAGCTACAGAATCAGAGACTCTAGAATTTTATTAAGGCTTTCTTATTTGCATATGGTAAATTTTGTTAATATTTTTTGTTATATTTGAAATAATATGCATTTTTTTCTTTTTCAGTGTATTTTTTCTGTATGTATCAATTAGATCAAATTTGCTAGTTGCCCTTTATACCAGATCTTCTCTATGTTCCTAATTTTTTCGTGTGCTCATGAGAGAGGTATGTTGGAGTCTCCCATTATTTTTCTTTTTATTCCAATAATTTCATTTTGTTTATAGGTACGGTTTTGGATGTAGAGTGATTTTGACATGCTATATCTCCATCTTTTATTTCTACTTCCCACATCTATTCTTCATATTTATTCATTATAATTCTAAACTGATGAAGTCACCTCTTTCCATATCTTCTTTTCATTAGTAAGATATGACTGCATACTACTCACAGGGCCTCAAGAGCTTGCATGCTTTCTCCTCTGCTGACTTCTACAGTTCCATGGACCTCAACCTTCATTTTGTTTCTGAAGTTGATTACATGACTTTGCTTTTGCACTGCATAATCACCAGTTTCTACCACTGCTTGTGCCCCTGTATTGACTATCTTCTCTTACTTCCAACACTCTTTTGATCCACTTCTCTCCTTCCTGTAGGCAACTCCTTCTTATCCTTCGAAAATATCAGAACTTAAGAAAAACTCCATTCCTGCCTCACATACCTCCGACTAGGTTAAGTATCCTTTGTTTGAAATCTCCTGTCTCTCTGTAGTCTTCTACTAGAACACTATTAAAGTTGTAAGTTTATAGATGCATTTGATTGTAGGTCCAGAAAAATATTCCTTTTTTACTTATCAGCATCTGTTATAGTACTTGATATATAATAAAATGTTAATATTAGTAGTAACAATATTTTATGGGGTGCCTGGGTGGCTCACTTGGTTAAATGTCCAACTTCGGCTCAGGTTATGATCTCGTGGTTCGTGACCTCAAGCCCCGCATCAGGCTTTCTGCTGTCAGCATGCAGCCCGCTTGGGATCCTCTATCTCCCTCTCTCTCTGCCCCTTCTGTGCACGTGCACACACTTGCGTGCAGTCTCTCTCTCTCAAAAGTAAATAAACATAAAAAAAACCAATTCTTTAAAAAATGTAATAATATTTTACTTCTCATATATTTCAAAAAATATAAGTGTTTCACATGTGTTGCCTTAATTTTTCTTCACAATGATCTTATAGAATAGGATATTAGCATCTTAATTTTATAGATGAAAAAGCTAAGGCAGAGGGAGATTAATACTTCCAATATTGCAAAATAGACAACAGTGGAGCTAGGGGTATGATACAGTGTGTTCAACTCCAGAGTTTGAGCTTTTAATGATCACACAGTGCCCCTTGCATAAGAGATCGGCAAACAAATGAACACCTCAGTGCTTTTGTTGGCATATGGAACTTCGCATCTCCCCTACCAACATATTCACTCATTTTAGCTACTCAAGCGGGATTAGGATTTATATCATAAGTTCCTACTTTGTAGCCTTTGTATTATCTTTGTCTCATTTGATTCTCAGAATGCACTCCTGCTACAGACGAGGAAGTTGAGGTTTATAGGGTCACTATGACATCCCTATACAATAATAGTGTGTAGGAGATAGCAGAGTAAAGGCTCACTTCCCACGTCCATTTATTTTGAGTTTCATCATTATTTAACTGCCCTGTGAATCCTACATACAGGTCAGTAGATCTCTTATTCCACAGTACTTAGAGTGCCTGTTCAAATAGTTTCCCAGATGCCACCCCAGACCTATTAAACCAAAATCTCCTGGATGGAATACTAGAAACTCTGTTTCTTGTCCCAGTCCCCAGGTGAATCTTCTCCAGTTTGGTAAACACAGCTTAACCTCTATGCCCTAAGAGTAATAAAGCACAATAGAACAGACAACTGATATTCTTAGCATCTTAAAGCATTGTATACTTTAGGCTAGCATTCTGTAAGAGTTGTGTTTTGTTTCTCTTCTAAATTAATAAATTGACAAAATAAAAATAATAGGCAAAAACTTTTTAGCATGTCTAGAAGCTTAGTTTCTTGTATTCCAATTCTCATACAGTTTTATAAAGTTGTACTATTTAGACAAAAATTATGACTACTTTAGACACATTTTTATCATGGTAATACATTGTTTCTTACAAACTTCTGATAGTTATAGTTGAGAAGAAATGTTATGTTTGCAAATGTGGAAGTTACCTTAAATCATGAAGATTGGAGGTGTCTGCCAGTTGACTCCTCCGCCCATGTAGGAAGTTTTATTTTTAAGTTTTCACAAAGAAAAACTGTTGGAATATAACACTTTTAAAATGATATCATGTTGCTCTCTTTGAATCACTGTCATTTTTGTCATTGCACATATTTTGTGACATTAAGATCTGCTTATAGTTTCAATATTTCAAATGCATCTATTGGTAATATAATTCTAAGGCTTTAAAAGACATAAATATGCTCAGTTACTTAGAAAATAGAAGCAGGTCTATTCGGTGTTATTATTTGGTTAGGACAAACACATTTTTTGTTTCTGTAGTCAAACAAAATAGTCAGTGAGTACTTAAGTCTAGGTAAATTTTGCTTTCTTGACACAAAAGAGTGATATACATGAAGAGCTAACAAAGACCAGGAAGAATGTAATTTTCTATGTAAAAAGTTTGCAATAAATGGATTACAGAAATATCTCTTCACACATCACAGCAAAATTCCATACAACTTTAATTTTTAAAATATTAATTATCAGAAAGACACATTAAAGATTCAATACAAAGTCTGCGTGCTAATATTAGCACTTGGATATGTTCTAAGATATACATTTATAGACTTTGAGGGAAAAAAAAAAGTTAGAAACACCATAATGAATTCATTATTCTAGTCAATATTGCATGTCCTGAAGCAGGAAAGAACATTTTAACAAAGACTTTTAAGATTTAAAATTGCATATAAATGATAATTATTTTCATGGTCATGCTAATCAAGACTAGATTAGCATGGTCATTAGAGTAAAATGTGGCCGGAACCGAAAATTATTCTAAAAGTCATCATTTGAACCTAGGTACTTTTTTCTCTTTCTCTTGGTTCTTACCATCCCCCAGGTGAGGGATTGTGCTAATTGCATCCTGAAGGTCATTTATCCCCAAAGTCTGAGAGCTACTGGTGTTTTTTTTTTCTTGACCCTGAGTACCTCATTTTTAACAGGGCTTGAAGGATAATAGGAAGGTTTTCCCAAGGTTAGAATCAATAATAGATATAAAGAGAAAACTGATTTCTGGAGAGGTGGCTGTATCCTGTATGAGGACCATTTTGTTCTGCTTGTGATAGTTCTCTTGTCTTTTAAAATAACTCTGTAAATAAAAATATATATAACATATCGGACCAGAAATAATGGCTTTTCCATGATCTGCGACATTGGGCAAAAGATGTATGATTTTGAAGTTTCTCTCTGGCTATAGAAAACTCTAATTCTATGACTTATTCTCCAAGAGTACAAGTAGCCCCAGGCATCTCTCAGAGGGAAACTTTTTCTTTTTTAAAATTTTTTTATTAAAAAATATTTATTTTTTTTAAATATTAAAAATGTTTATTTTTGAGACACAGAGACAGAGCGTGAGCAGGAGGAGGGCAGAGAGAGGGGAAACACAGAATCTGAAGCAGGCTCCAGGCTCTGAGCTGTCAGCACAGAGCCTGACGCGGGGCTCCAACTCATAGACCGTGAGATCATGACCTGAGCCGAAGTCGGCCGCCTAACCAACTGAGCCACCCAGGAAACCTCCAGAGAGAAACTTTGAGAGCAAGTCTGTCCTATAAGATCCTCCAGGAAAAACTGAGATTTAAAACCAGATGAACAGCTTCCTGGGCCCATACTGACTTTTCTAAAATAGAAGGCTCACTTTGTGTTTGCATCTCTACTTGAAGGAACATGCCTCATATTCCATTAGCTAGAATAGTTGTAGAATAAATAACTGTTCCTTCCCTTCTTTCTTTACTGCTCTTCCCTCCTTCCCTCTATTCTTCTTTGTATCATTTTTCTCTTTCTTTAATTCCAATCAGCAGCTGTAATTCTATTTCTTTTTCTTTTTTATTAATATGGTATTACCTTAATAAGCCTTGGGACTTCACAGTATATTTTCACAGCCAGTGCTTCATTACAAAAGAGCATAAATTCTTTCTTAAATGGAGATATAATTTAAATCCTTCCTGTCATCAGATCCTTAGGTCATTACTCCTATTACATGGTCAGTTACCAATATATAGCATTCAATTAAGAAGGCACAAAACGCTTTCCAAGAAGACACAATGTGATTTGTTGTAAGGTTGGATGTCAAAGTGAAGCTTCTGAATTCACCTAGATATACTTTGCTTCCTGCTTTGGCCATGAGAAGCTCTTCTTGGTTCCAAAGCCTCGTTTCTGGCCAATGTTAGACCTACAGACTTCTACTTACCTGGCATTTGATCTATTTTAGTTTCTTCAAAAGTGTAGGTTTTTCACTCCTACTAGGCCAGTGCGGCCTTTGAAAAACTTCTTGGCAGTACTGCCTCACTCATATTTTGACTTCTTTTATGTTACTAGATGTTTTTGATCCATGCTTGGCATTTATCAGTTTAATTAATCTAATCTCGACAGTAGCTTCCATGCGAACTGAAATGATTTCTAGCAACGTTTTGTTGATCCCTGTAATCACTGAATGAGAATAAAGAGACTGTTGCATATGGCAGCGTTTCCCTACCTATGTGGCTTACATTTCAAGTTTGCGATCACCTTCCAACATCCCCTCCTCAGTTCCATTTTAATTGGAGCTGTATTTTGCCTCTCTGATAAGGTTAGTTTTGCGTGTTCACTCCTTGACAAGACTTTGTTTAAGAGATTAAAAAAAAATCATTCTTTGTTATTATGGACTGCTGCAGAATATAGCTTTGCCTTTTAAAACATGATGAGGTTCATAATACTTGAAACTGAAAGAGTGTGGCTGAACTTGTTCCAAGGGAATTGCCCCTGGAAGTTCAGGTGATCTTGAAGTTAAGATGAAGAGGCTTGCAGCCCAAAATGTCAATGATGACAGATGCATTTTTTTCTACATAATGCTATGCTAATATAATGTGATATAGTACTGAAGCTCAAGAAACAAGCATAATGGTCCCCTTAAAAGCTTTATGGCTTTTGTTTTCTGTATAAGACTTTTCATTATCTAGACAAGAAAATGAATTTCTCCATGGTGTTTTTTCCCCTTTTCAAGAAAAAAATGACCTTCATTTTGTGTGACCTGCTTGATGTTACTGTAGTGCTTGAAAATACCACTACTTCCTTTCCAGAGAAAAGGTCAATTACTCACAACATCCTCCTTTCTTTTAAATGTCTTTCAGACTATGTTTACACAGCAAAAAGTCAAGTGGAGATTTAGTTTACCTGGTTTATTGAGTTGATATTCAGGCCAAGAAAAGATAATTCATAATCTAATTTCGCTTATTTTGACAGCTTCACTTATATGTTAACTGTCTTACATTTATCTGTTTATTTACGTGCATTCATTCTTTTACCATTCACATGAAATTTGGGAATTCTCATCACAAACTATCTTTCATTCTTTCTTGTACTTTTCCACTGCATTTATCTAGTTTCCATATGTGCGTGGGTCTGTTTCTGTTATCCCTTTCAATCTAGTAGTTGTTAGCACTGTGCTGACACCGTGATTTATATTAGCTTTATAAAAGGTCTTTATACCTTACACAGAAAGATCCTCACACTGTCCTTCTTTAGCAGTGCTGTGACTAGTCTTGATGCTTTGTTCTTCATATCCAATATAAATGTTGAAACTAACATACTTAGGAATAAATTTAACTGAGAAGATGAAAGATCTCTGCTCTGAAAATTACAAGACATTGATGAAATGAAATTGAAGAAGACACAAGTAAATGAAAAAGTGTCCTGTGTTCATGGATTGGGCGAAGTCACATGGTTAAAATGTCAATGCTGTCAAAGCCATCTGTAGATTCAATGCAATCCCTATCAAAATTTCTATGGCATTTTTATAGAAGTAGAAAAAAAAAAAACACTCCTAAAATCTATATGGAACCGTAAAAGACCCTGAACAGCCAAAGAAATCCTGTGAAAACAGAACAAAGCAGGAGGGCAGGTGATATCATATTTCCTGGTTTCAAGCTAAACTATAAAACTATACTTATTAAAATAGCTTGGAATAAAAACAGACAAATAGACCAATGGAACAGAATTAGGAGCCCAGAAATAAGCCCAGGTGTCCATGGCTAACTAATATTTGACAAGGGAGCCAAGAATACTTGATGGAGAAAAGAGTTTTGTCAGTAAATTGTGCTGAGATAATTGGATACTAACATGAAATAGAATGAAACTAGACCCATATTTTACACCACTCACAAACATTAAGTAAAAATGGGATAAAGACTTAACTGTAAGACCTGAGTGCATAAAACTCCTAGAAGAAAACAGGAACAGAACTCCTTGACATGAATCTTGGTAATAATACTTAGCTATGATGTATAAAGCACAAGCAACAAAAACAAAAATAAGCACGGTTACATCAAACTAAAAAACTTCTCCATGGCAAAAGAAACCATTAACAAAATGAAAAGAAAACCTATGAAGGGAGAAAAAAATATTTGCAAAACATGTATCTGATAAGGGGCTAATATCCAACATATATAACGTTTTTTAAAAAATTTTTAACGTTTTATTTATTTTTGAGAGACATAGACACAGAGCGTGAGCAGAGAAAAGCAGAAAGAGAGGGGGAGACACAGAATCCAAAACAGGCTCCAGGCTCTGAGCCAGCAGCACAGAGCCCGATGCAGGGCTCGAACTCACAGACCATGAGTTCATGACCTGAGCCGAAGTCGGCCGCTTAACCAACTGAGCCACCCAGGTGCCCCTAATATCCAACATATATAAAGAAAGAATACAACTCAATAGGAAAATAAATAAATAAATAAATAAATAAAATAAAATACAAATTGAATGGTCAAAGGACCTGAACAGACATTTTCTCCAAAGAAAATATATGAACGACCAAACAGGTGCATGAAGATTCTCAACATTACTAATAATTAGGGAAATATAAAAATACAAAACCAAAACAAAACAAAAAAACGACAACAAAAAAACACAGTGAGATATCACCTCATGCCTAGTAGAATGGCCATCACTTAAAAGACAACAGGTAGCAAATGCTGGTGTAGATGTACAATCCACTGTTGGATTGTAGATGGCTACGGCTGCTATAGAAAACTGTATGAAGTATCCTCAACAATTAAAAATAGAATTACTATATGATCCAGCAATTCCACTTCTGGAAAATAGTCAAAGACGATAAAAATACTAACTTGAAAACATATCTGCATCCCTATGTTCATAACAGCATTATTTACAGTATCCAAGATATGGAAACAACCTAAGTGCGCCTCATGGATAAGTGGATAAAGACGTTAAGTTTTATGTGTGTATGATATATATATATATATATATATATATATATATATGTTTCATATATATATATATATACACACACATGCCCAATATATATAATGCATACATGCATACACCTATCCACATGTATGTATATGTATATTCATATGCCTCATTTTACTGTGATTTGCTTTATTCCATTTTCCAGTTACTGCACTTTTAAAAAACAAATTGAAGTTTTGTGGCACCTCTGCATCAGGATTCTTGGTTGCATATCCTTCCTGCTCATCACGTTGAAGATGGCACCTCTGCATCAAATAAGCATATTGCATCATTTGTATGAGAGCATTTACTCACTTCATGTCTCGTGTCACATTCTGGTAATTCTTACACATTTCTAACTTTATATTTATTATTTATTATGATGATCTATGATCAATGATTACAACTTGCTGAAAACTTAGATGATTAGCCTTTCTTAGCAAAAGTTTTTAATTAAAAAATATATGTATTCTTAGACAAAATGCTATTGCACACTTAATAGACAATAGTATAATGTAAAGATAATTTTTATATTCACTGGGAAACTAAAAACTTCATTTGACTCACATTATTGCAATGATAAGGAGTTGAATCTGTGCTATCTCCAAGATATAACTAGATAGTAGAATGTGACTCAGCCACAAAAACACACAAACAAACAAAGAAAACAAACAAGACACAAAGACACATGCAAAGCAAAAAAAAACCCAAAAACAAAAACAAAACAAGGAACTTTACACTGCAACATGGATGGATCTTGAAAGCACTATGCTATATGAAATAAATCAGACAGAGACAAATACTGTATGATTTCACTTATATGTGGAATCTAAACTTTTTTTTTTCATAAAGGGTCCTATAGAAAAAGAGATCAGACTTGTGGTTACCAGAAGTGGAGGGTGAAAAGAGGAATTAGAAGAAGGTTGTTAAAAGGTACAAGCTTCCAGTTATAAGAGTACTAGGGATGTAATACACAGTGTGATGACTCTAGTTATCACTACCGTACGATATAGAGGAAAGCTGTTAGGAAAGTAAATCCTAAGAATTCTTCCTCATCAAAAGGAAACATTTGTTTTTCCTTTTTTTCTTCACTTTTCCTTTTTTTGTTTATTCTCTTTTTATCATATCTATATGAGAACATGGATGTTAGCTAAATGTATTGTAATAATCATTTTACAAACTATGCAAATCAAACCGTAATTAGAAAATTGTGACAAGCATGCTGAAAATAATCTAAGAGGTAGATCTACTCATCTATTTGTATCTCTTCTTTGTTTCTTCCTTCTCAGCCTCATGATTAACTAATTTAATGCAGTTTTGTAAGATGAAGCAAATTATTCTTTTGTTTCTCTTGGAATAATTTTTCATGCAGTAGTTTATACAGGGTTCATCCAGATCTTGAGGCAAGTAGTGGGTTGGAAACGGTAGACCCACCTTATACCTGAAATGGTGACATTGCCTCCATTTTCAGTTATACTATCACTAATGGCTCAACGTTAAGTAGCCTGAGGTTTTCTCAATAACCTTGTACCCTGAATCCTTCCTAATTATTCTACATGTTTGGCATTTGGTCTTCCAGCAACACCAATGTCTTGTAAGGGTCCCAATGGAAGACAGACCAAAGAAAGAACTCCACTCATAAATTCTTAATGGATACTTGAGTCTGCTGAATGAATTCAGGGACAGAGTCAAAGAAGTCTAGTTGAATAATTATTGTTGAGCTATCTATATCTATATCTATATCTATATATTGATATATATATATATGTTGAGATATATATATCTATATTGAGAAATATATATGTTGATATATATATATATATATATATATATATATATATATATTACTGGCAACATGTCAGGTAGTAACACTACATTTATTGTCATTTGGTCTTCACAACATCTGTGAGGTAGGGACTAGTATCTTCTCAATTTTACAGATGAGAAAACCAAGTCATAACAAAGAAAAATATTTGTTCAAGGTCACTCAGCTAGTATGTAATAGAGGCAAGACTCTGACTAGGCAACACAGCTCCAGAGTCCTCCTTATCTCATCTTGGGTTATACAATAAGAGCCATTCATACCATAGCTGATAAAGATACAGATCTCTTCTGAAATCCACAGGTGTCCCAGTTAGGTTTAGCTTCTTCAAAAAGGCCAATGCATTGTATTTAAGAATCTAAATCTCTAAGTGATAACTATCAGTCACAATAGTCTTTGCTCACACTTCAGGAAAACAGTTAACTCAGTGATATAGAGGTGGAGAAAGTCTTCTCAACTCTCCTAGGATCCCGGGTGGGTCTGAAATTAAACTGACAGAAACAGATTAGTGGAAGAAAAGCCTACACATTTATTTAATACAAGTCTTACATGACATGGGAGTTCAAAAGGAAATGAAGACCCAGTGAAATGGTGAAACTTGAGTATTTTATGCTCTATTTGATTAAAAGGAGGTGATAGTGAAGAAATAAGATAGGTCAAAGGGTATGAGGTAAGTGTATTAAACTGGGGAAAACTTGGGAAGTCTTGTTAGTTTGGATTCTTCTCCATGTTCCTTTGTCTTCAGAGATAAGGATGTCCCTTTCCTCTGGGTATAGGGGAGATACCTCTTACATGAGGGTTTTATAATCTGTTTCTGGGCAGAAGGGTGAAG
>PITB01030103.1:0-17249 GCA_004024585.1 Paradoxurus hermaphroditus
CCGCCCTGGACGTAGGGGCCACTGCCTGCACGTGTGGTTTGCTCTCTGCCCCAGGAGGCTCCTTCCTCAAATTCAGTCACCCCTGAGCAGGCGACACTTGCGCCGCTGCCAGTGGTCACCGGTCAGCCGTGGCTGGGTTTGGGCCGAATCACAAAGCTGTAAATATTAATGGGGATTAACGGGGAATGGCCAGGACATCAGGGGTCCTCTGGTCGAGCCCCAGCTGCGCGGTGTCCTCACCACGGGCAGGACCGGGAGAGACCAGGGCTGTGAGTGACAGGATTTGTGAAATCTCCTTCCCTTCCCCCATTCCCTTGTCCCCTAGCCTGCCTGAGGGGCTGTGCTCGGGTTTTCATCTTGACCCATGAGACCGGATGTGTCACCAGAGATGGCTCAAATGTCTGTCTCTGCCTCGGTCCCCTGCCGCTAGGGCAGTGATAGCGACAGGGGGAGAGGGGGCAGTTAGGAGACAAGGGACATGGAGACAAAGAAGGCGCGAGTCCCGCCCTGCCAGGGGCAGCTAGTAGAGGAAAAGAACGTGGGTCCGAGGTCGCATGGTCGTGAGTACAGTTCCCGGCTCAGCTGCTCACCAGCGTGCGACATCCGGCAAGTTACGCCACCTCTCCGAGCCTCAGTGTTCCCCACCTCATGAAGCAGCGGTGAGGAACGAGCGAAGTGAGACAGTCAGAAAACGGGAGAGATTCTTTCTTTGTCTTCCGTGCCCACTGGGCCGTGGGATCTGCTGGCCGGGACACCTGGGGGCAGCCGTGTGCCCTTGGGAGACTTGGCGGGGGGAAATGGGGGAGAAACAGGATGGAAGGATTCTTCCCCTTGCCCCCCCCCCACCCTGGGCCCCGTGTGTCCCTCCTCTCGCTGTGGGGCAGGAGCGGCGGTGGGGGGGGACCATCACCGCGGCCAAGAATGCGCTGTTCTGACCGAGTCTCTGTTTCAGTCGCTGGAGTACGCCGCGATCAACCTTGCGGGGCCCTCCGGGCCTCGAGCCAGCCCAGAACCCTCCGCCAAGCCCTGCACAGAAATCCGGGGCCTCAGCCAGGTGCGAACAGAGGGCACCGGAGGGTCTGGAGCCACCCAGCCGGGCCCCTCTCTGACAATGCAGGGAAGTTGGTGGGTGGAGGGGGACGCCTTCCTCAGCATCCGCTCCCTGAACACTGCCCTCCTCTGCCACGCACCCACCCACCCCATCACAACTATAGGCCGGGGGCCACGTCATTCAGAAATCGGGACTCTCGCCCTTAGATCCTCTTTTTCCCCCTATCCAGAAAGTTCTCGAATCACTTGTTGAGAGAGCTCTGGGCTGCCAGAGACTGTAAGAATGCTCTCCCAGGGGCGTGGATGTTTGGGAGGAGGTGAGGGGCCTGAATCAAAGGCTGAGAGGTCTGGGGAGAACCCGTCAGTCTCTGCCCCTTCGAGAGACAGAGGCCCAGAACTGCAGAAAAGACTGGAGGGCGGGGGCCACCCAGCAGCTCCCTGGGGACCCCCCGGCCGGGCTCTGTTTTTCAACGCCTGACTGTTGTCTTTACAGACTTCGGAGGAAGAAGAAGCCTCTTCCCAGGACCAGGAGGGGGACCCGACCCCAGGGCCTCCCCGCCACATGTCTGGGGAGGAGCTCGGCTTCTCCTTCTCGAAGTTCATCTCAGTCTAGCTGGAATGCCCTCCAGGCCGGCCCGCGGGGAATCTGATTGGCTGGCTTTGCGCTAACTCCAATAAGTGTTCTGCTACAGCTTTCAGAGAGTTCGCCTGCCAGAGTCTGGGGGGCTCCCCACCCCCGCCCTTCCCAGGCTCTCCTCCTGCGTGCCCCAGTCCCCACCCGGAAGCTTCTGGCAGCCCTGGAGCCTGCGGTGGGGGGCTCAGAGTCCCAGCGGGAGCCTGTCTGTATGTTCACACACTGGCTGAGGCGTGTGGCGCTGACGCCCGTGGAGCCGCCAGCGCCGGGCATGGCTCGGGAGATCCGGTCTGACTTTGTATCTGTTGCAAGAAATCCCCTGGGCCTGGGTGCCCAACCACAGCAGCCGCCCCCAGACCTCACCTCCTTCTCTCTTCCTGCCGTCCTCACTCAGCACCACTTTCTCCTGCGCATGGGCGTGAGGAAGAGGAGCCTGCTGGGCATAGACAGGGTTCCGATTTCTCGAAACGTGGCTGTAAACCGCCTGCACCCCGGGCCTTCAGGAGGCTGGTTACAAATGTGATTCCTGGGGGGCGCCTGGGGGGCTCAGGCGGTGGGTTTCAGCTCAGGTCCTGATCCCAGAGTGGTGGGAGCACTGAGCGTGGAGCCTGCTTGGGATTCTCTCTCTCTCTCTCTCTCTCTCTCTCTCTCTCTCCCCCCCAATAAAAATTTTAATTTAATTTAATTTAATTTTAAAATGTGATTGCTGGGATCTACTAAGACCTACCAAAACCATCTCCGGGGCTGGGCCCGCAACTCTGCATTTCTCACCAGGGCCCGGTGACTCGAATACTTGAGTTTGAGACCCAGTGAGCCTGTTAAATTTTCCGGTTCATCCAGCTTAGAGTCTACACTTGGCGTGGGGGGCCTGCCACCTGCCCCCCAAAACACACGCGCGCGCGCGCGCGCGCGCACACACACACAGACACGGGCTGCTCTGCCCACAACAGCATGGCCCACGAAAGCTTTCCCGGGCCTGTCCAAGTCCAGCCCTGTCCAAGTCCAGGCCCAGGTCAAGTGCGCACTGGAAGGGGTGAGGCTAAGACTGGCAGGGACGGCCGCCTTCCCCAGCTCCCCACCCAGGCATGCCTCCCAGGCTTCGGAAGGAGGTTGGAGAAGAGCTTGGCTCCTTCCTTGTCGAGAAAGGGTTAATTGCCTACGGCTTGGGGCTAGGGAGGGGTAGGAAACTACAGGTGCAGGTGGGCTTCTGAAAGGCAGGAAGGAGGGGGCAGGACCCTCCTTAGAGGTCCCTTAGAGGTCCCTTAGAGGTGACCCTGAGGCTGGATCCCTGGGGAGGGGAGAGAGGTGGGGATAGAATTACAGAACTGTTATATTTTCTTTTTCCACTTCCTTTAAAAAATGAAATGGGGGGGCGCCTGGGTGGCTCAGTCGGTTGGGCAGCCGACTTCGGCTCAGGCCATGATCTCATGGTCTGTGAGTTCGAGCCCTGCGTCGGTCTCTGTGCTGACGGCTCAGAGCCTGGAGCCTGCTTCGGATTCTGCGTCTGCCTCTCTCTCTCTGCCTTTCCCCTGCTCACGCTCTGTCTCTCAAAAATAAATAAACGTTTAAAAAAAATTTTTTTTTAATGAAATAAGGGGCTGCTCAGTATAGGAAAGTTAGAAAGATGGGAGAGAAGGAGAAAAACAAGCAAGTCACAGACTCCTCACTGCCCGAGACGATCGTTGCTGCATTTTGTTGTATTTCCTTCCAGTTTGTTTTTTTCTCCCCATCACTTGCCATTGTTCTCTTACGCATTCTTTCGTATATACAACTTTATAGGCCGCTTTTCATTTCCCACTTAATTCTTTTTTTAAACAAGATTTTTATGTTTACGTAATCTCGACACCAAACGTGGAGCTCGAACTCACAACCCCGAGATCAAGAGGCCCAGGCTGCACTGACGGAGCCGGCCAGGCGCCCGGGGAGAGATTTTTCTAAGCTCATCCAGGAGGTGGCGGCTCCTAGGCCAGAGAAAACAGAAGCTGAGAAGATCGAAGGGGGTACGGCGGCGAGCTTTCGGGCACCTCCGGGGCAGGAGCGCCGAGCTCGCCACCTGCAGCCCTTTTCGGAAGTGACAGGCGCCCGGCGGCGCTACAGCTGCGGGAGGCACCGCGGGGCGGGAGCTGAGTGTGAGGCCCGCTGAGCGCAGCAGGAGAGCAGCGGCTCTGCTTATCTTGAATGCATCGCATTGGTGTATCCCTTTTTTTATTAAGTTTATTTATTTATTTTGAGAGAGAGAGAGAAAGAGAGAGAGAATCCCAAGCAGGCTCCACACTGTCAGCAGTGCCCAATACAGGGCTCGAACTCTTGAACCGGCTTCTTTGTGCTCCCCTAACTGCGCAGTTCAAAACAATTTTTTTAATGTTTATTCATTTCTGGGAGAGACGGAGAACGTGAGCAGGGGAGGGGCAGAGAGAGAGACAGAGACAGAGGATCCCGAGCGGGCTCTGCACGCTGACCGCAGAGAGCCGGATGTGGGGCTTGAACTCGTGGACCGTGAGATCGTGACCTGAGCCAAAGTCTCACACTCAGGCACCCGAGCCACCCCGGGCGCCCCTATCATAACAGCTTCCTGATGGGACTGTCTTCCTCTCTGCCCGCTCAGACTCTGGGCCTCTGGATGTAGGGACCGCGCCCCATTCAGTGGTGTTCAGTAGAGGGCGTTGAATTAATACCTAAGGCTCCATGTCAGAATTTTTTAGGAAACCGGGAGATTTATTAGAAGATGGAATAGAAAAGCGAGACCCCGGTTCATAATAGCAACCCCACTGCAAAAGAAGCCACGAAACGGAGGGCACCTGCGTAATTAAACCTGCCGAGCGAGCGAAACCGAGCTTTGAGATTTCACAGAGCCATACCGTTTCCAAAATATATTTTGTCGACTTCTACATCTAGAAACAAGAAAAACATTTTTAATATCTCGTCCCTTTTATAAAAAGAAGACCACTGTAGCTAGCCCCCAAAGAGTAGGGGGGGAGGAGAGAGAATCAGGGTAAAGGGTAGTCCTTTCAAAGGAACGAATTTTGTTTTACAGGAAAGTCACGGTGTCTCCTTGGTATCAGGCCTGCTGCCGACTGGAGAGCGCTCCAGTCTGACCAGTTGTACTTGGCAGACAGGTGGCGGGTGGGAGGCCTGGACTGGGAGGAGACCCGAGTGCAAGGGAGACAGACCAGGGCCCTGCAGGGAAAGACTGAAGAGTGAAAACTCTTCCCAATGAGGGGTCCAATTTCATGCAATTCCGATTAGCATCCCCACGGGAAAAGGGTGTACCCCGACAAAATGACCCTAGGGTTCACTTTCTAGAAAAAATAAGGAAGTATTACTAAGAAAAATAACACGGGTCAAGAGAGTAGTTTTAAACTGTCTTTACTAGATAAGTGAAACATAGAAGTTTCTAAATAATTAAAACCTTGATAATCACAATGAGATGAGATAAATCGATGAATGGAACAAGCCAGAAGGTCTCCCTGCTCCCTTGCACATCCTGCTCAGTCTCTCCCAGGGCTGCAGGGTCACCACTAAACCCAGTCCCGAGGGAGGAGGGGCCAGGGCTGGGCGAGCTTCAGACCGTGGGCGCCCTCAGCCACCCGGCACGCGTGGATCTCTTGAAGAGTTGAACCTGGGGATGGCGCGGTAGCCCCGCGCCTTCCCTCCCGGTTCCCCTTCTAGCCCATGTTCTCTTCCACCAAGCACACCCCACCTTGGACTCTACCAATCTGCCTCCATCTGTGGGAAGCAGCGCTGGAAGGAGAGGCCCAGCGTGAGAACCAGGAGGAGTCCCGGGGGCCGGTCCCGGCACCACCAACGACTTTCTGCGTGACATCGGACAAAGCCCATCTCCTCTCAAGGTCAGTTTCCCAATTATAGTATGATAAGAATCCACTCTGCCCTACTCACCAATCATATGCTACTGTGTCAGGAGGGAAAAAGAATTTTTAAAATGGTAGCAGAATTCCTCTTTAGAAATTCAACTATCTTGAGGCACCTAAGTGGCTCAGTTGGTTGAGCGCCCGACTTCAGCTCAGGTCATGATCTCACGGTTCAAGAGTTCAAGCCCCACGTCAGGCTCTGTGCTGACAGCTCAGAGCCTGGAGCCTGCTTCTGATTCCGTGTCTCCCTCTCTCTCTGCCCCTCCCCTGCTCTCTCTCTCTCTCTCTCTCTCTTTCTCTCTCAAAAATAAATAAACATTAAAAAAAGAAATTCAACTATCTTTATTAGGAAAATACCTTGATGCCCATTCGGGGCTAAAAGGAGATTTCCTCCACTCCCAAGGCTATGCCGAAAATAGGTGAGCAGTGGTTGGCAGACTCGCCTACGCATTAGAGTCACTTGGCGAGCTTTTAAAACATCGGGCTTCCCAGGCTCCACTCCCAGCCTGGCAGAGACTGGCTAGATCCTGGTTCCTCTTCCTGAGTACCAAGGAAAACTACATTTCCCAGGCTCCTTTGCAATAATGGAGGGCCCCATGATGAGATTCCGGCCAATGGATGTGCGCAGGCTGGCCTAGCCACTAAAATCCCTGAGTCCTAAGCTACCCTTTATTCCTCTTCCATGACATCTGAGGAGCCTGTTTTGTAAAGATGATGGTGTCAAAAATGGAAAGAGGCTGGATCCCTGAGTCACTGCTAGGAGTGCCACCCAGTTCGCACCAGACGTGATGTGAGCAAGACATGAATAATAAAGCTGCGTCAGTGACAGCTGTCAGCCTTTGCAGCACTTCCAGTTTAACGGACCCGGAGGATGGTCCAGGCAATTGTTTTTTGTTTTGTTTTGTTTTGAATGCTTCAGGCAATTCTAATGTGCAGCCGGGACTGAGAACCACTGGATTAGGACAAAAATACAAGTGTGGGGCTGCTAGGTCTGGGAATGGAGTATTCATTTTCTAAGGACACCCCGGGGATGGAGAGAAGGCTGTTCAAAAATGAGAGGAAGAGGGTCCAGCAACACGGAGGGAGGCAGGGGCACCCGAAGAGAAAGGGTGACCAGAAAAATACTCTATGTGCCGGGAGTGATCAGGGAACGTTCAGAGTTGGGGTATTTAATACTCCATTCTAAATTCTCATCAGAGCTGTTAGGTGGGAGACATAAGCCCCTATGGTTGCCTCCAAATCACCAGTGAAGTCAGCCCCACGTTTGTCCTTGCGCGAGTGGACGCTTCGGGGAACTCAAAGGAAGAAAGCCAGTTTCTACGTTTGGTTGTGACAGGGAGAAGGGAGAGGCTAGAGCCCCCTGCCGAGAACCCTCAGTGAACATTCCGGGCGCCCCTAAAAGAATTCAAGGTGGGAAGGAGGGCTGAGGCTTTAACCCTGAAGGATTTGACACACACACGCCTATGGTGACAGCCGGGTGACATTTCCGCCAGCTCTCTACGGCATGTACGGTTGAGCACCTAGAACCAATCCGAGCATTAGCGCTGGGAGGGTCCGTGTCTATGCTACAGAGAAGGAACCCAAGGGGTACAGGGGCCTGCCCCACACGGCAAATTCTGGGCGAAGCGGAGTGGATTAGCCACGGAGTCCCCGGGTCCCCTGGGCCTCATGAATGTTCACAGACTCCGGGCTACGGGCATTTAGAACAAGCATTCTCTGGGGATGGGGCGGGTGGAATGGTGGAGTGCGAAAGTTTAGAAGACATCACAGGACACAAGACAGTTCACTCCAACTTCCGTTCCAGAGTCATCCGTGCTGGGCTCCCCACTCTCACCCCGTCCGGAAGCCATCCGCTGGGCCCCAACCAAAGACAAACAGAGCCCAGAAGCCTTTGTTTTCACATTTAATCAAAGGAAAAGAAAGAAAAGTAGTCAGAGCAAAAGCTCAAGAATCGACTGAGGGGGAGGAGAGGGGAAAGGGCAGAGGGGCTGGCCCCGAGTGTAGACAGCGGGGGCGGGGGAGGGGCCGGCAGAGCCGGTATCCCATACAAGCGTCCGGGGAGGGAGAGAGGTAACGTGGTGGGCACACACCTGCTCCAACCCAGCCCTGGGCCGGGGCAGGGGGGCGGGGGAGGATGCTTGGGCAGGGGAAGGAGGACGCAGTTCAGGCAGGGATGAAGACAGGAGAGGAGGGACCAGGCCCAGCCGCCCAGGCATCACTAGAGGTGAAGGTGTTAGTACCGGCATCAACACAGGAAATTTGCCTTAAAGGGCCAGGCGCCAGCGCGCCAGCAAGTTGCCCCGCCCCCCTGTGCCAGCCTCGTTCCGCCCCCGTCGGAGGATGCTGTCTCCATCAGGGCACTCCGGAGGTTAACCAAGGGTGCGGGGTTTGCCCCAGCAGATCCTCGGCTGCCTCTACCCCCAAGTCGTCCAGGGAGGGCGGGGGAACTGACTGCCTCGGGCCAGCGCCAGCGGGAGAGCAGCCGCCCGTTTTCCTCCCACCCTGGTCCCCTCGGGCTCTGGGTGAGGGTGATGCAAGGGAGAGCTGAACTGAGGATAAAAACAACACTGGCTACAGGGAAAAGAGGAGTATAAACGTGACTGCATAGTGGATGCAGAGCTATGCAAATGAGATGGGAGCAGGCTTGACCCTTGCATCTCATTTGCATATTCTATGCAAATGCAAATGAGATCCCTAATATAATAAATATATTTCTAACTTTGTAATAAATAATTCTGTCTCTTCTCCCTCCCCTTCCCTAGGAAATGGGCACACAGTGGTTCAGGGGCCAGCTTGGGCTGAACCTGCAGCGAAGACTGATTAGACACTCAGTGGAACTGGAAAGGACGCGGGTGGTGGGGACGGTGGGGGGCAGGGGGCAATGGGGTGGTCCCGGCAAGGACACGCCGACCCCAGGCAGGATCACAGAGAAGGACGAGGGACAGATGCCCGGGGAAGTCTAGGACGGCATTCTTTTCTTAAAAGGGATTTTCCTATTTTACACAATTGCCTTCCCCAAGGACTGGAGGGCGTCTTTTAGGACAGGGGAACGACAGGACAGGTGGAGGAAGACATCCGGGGCGGGCCAAGGCTCTGGAATCTGGGATAAGAGTCTCATAAGAAACGGGGGCTGATGGGGAACCCCCCAAAAAAGGGCCCCCAAATGTGACTTCCAAAGCAAAGCAACCCTTTGCTTTTCTCCAAAAACCAACACCGATACACACACCAATGGCACAAACACAGACCGGGTGCCGCAGCATGAGGAACAGAAGCTGCGCTGAAACAGCGTGGAGAGCGCCCCCTGGAGTCGCCCAACGAGAAGCTGGCTGGAGCACAAATGTCCTCCGCCGAGCCCGTGCCCCACGGCCTGCTCACAAGGTCCCCTCTGCAACCACGCTCAGCACCCCCAGGCAGACCCGACGCAAGTGGGCACTCGGACCCCACCAGAGAGACCAAAATGGACAACAGTCGTCATCAGGGAGCCCAGATGTGCCCCGCCATGGGCCACGGTCAGTAGTAGCAGGCTCCCTGTCACTTCGGCCCACCCCTACCCCTGCTGAGCCCGCCCACCCCTGCTGGCCTTGCCCTGCGGGGGAGCAGAGCCGATCTGTCAGGGCCACATTGGAGAAGTCTGTGGACTTCCGGCAGTGAATAGCTGTGGAGGAGGGAAGGGCAGGGCGGGGTCTGCTTGTGGGACTCCCCTCTATTCCACGGGAGCTGGGACGGCCCTGTTCCCCTGCCGTGGCAGCTGGTTCAAGCTCGGGTTCCGTCAGCCTTCAGGACGGCACCAGGCCGGCACCACTGCCCAGGACTGCTGGCTGCTGGGGCCTGCACTCCCCGGTCTGGAAACCGCCCAGGACCGGCTCCGGGGCCACAGGGGTGGGAGTGGGAGGAGCTCAGGAATGGAGTGGGCGTGGCCGTCCGAGGAGAACCGGTAACAGGAGGGGGGGTGGTGTACATACTGACCACACAGTCCCAAAGCAGCTTTTCTCTTCTCTGGACTGAGCACTATGGAGGTGACTCTGACGTACTCCTGGGCACAGCCTGGCCCTCAGAGAGGGTCATCTGGTGGCCAGCGGGCATGGGGAGTGGGCAGCACCTGGGCACCGAGGTACCCCATGAACACCCATCTCCTTGGCAGTGCATACCTCGGTGCTGAAGCCAGGTTAGGGCCCGCTAGGAGCCATCACCCGGGGAGAGCCAGACCGCCAGGGACGACAGTTAAGGATCATGGCTGGGGGTCATGGCCGGGGAAAGGGGTGGATTCGGGGTTCTGGGTCACAACCCAGAGGGGTGAGGTCCCCACGAACAGGCTCAGTACACCCAGCTGACAGGCACCCACTGGGGCTCTGTCCGCAGCTTCTCCATGGCAGCCTGGAGCTCACGAAAGGTCCTGTCCAGGTTGGTGTTGATCAGGCTGAGGTCGAAGTAGTGCCCGTAGCCCCTCTGGATGCGGCTGCTCTCTTCCACTGTCCTCCTCAGGTCTGCCTCCTGCTGGCACAAGGGGACCTCCCGGCCATCAGTGTCCCCCAGTCACCCCCATCGTCACGGCGAATCTGCAGCCTCCCCTATCTATCCCCCTGCCCAGAGCCCAGCCATATCAGGTACAAGGCGCCCTGGCTAGGGAGGCAGGAGCCACTGCGCGCCTCCAGGCAGCTCTCCTGCAACCACGGACAGACAAATGGGTGAAAAGAAGGAAGGAAGGAAGGAAACAATCTGTAGTAAGTGCCGAACATGGCACTAACTGCTTTGC
This sequence comes from Paradoxurus hermaphroditus, assembly GCA_004024585.1. NCBI lineage: Eukaryota > Metazoa > Chordata > Mammalia > Carnivora > Viverridae > Paradoxurus > Paradoxurus hermaphroditus. The sequence continues at coordinate 10,307 of PITB01030103.1, forward strand.
AACCCACACAATCTTCGTGACAGCTCTGCTAAGCGGGACTGATGATTCCTCATTTCCACCCGAGAAAATTGAGGCGCAAAGAGGTCACCCAGCCAGCCAGTGGCTGCACAGGGTCTGCCTGACCCCAAAGTCAGAGGTCCCTCCAGTGAGACCAGATGCTTGAGATGCACCTCCCAAGCACGCCACCACTAAGGCAATCCACGGGGGCCCCAGGCCACCGCTACCCCATGCCTAATCGAAGCTGGCCAGCTGGCTGAGCAGGGGTGGGAAGGAAAATTTGAATACTGACTTAAACAAGCAGAGGTGGAAGCTCTAGGGCTGGCCCAGCTTTGTCCCAGTGGCCCCAGTTGGCTCTGTTTGTGGCCAGGGGACCTCAGAGGGTAGCCCAGCCCAGACAGCCTCTCTGGGGACCGAGCCAGGCTCTGACCAGAGGCCTGAGAACTGCAGTACCATACATGGCCAGCAGATGGATCCCTGAGCTCAGAGTTCTGCAAACACGACATCTGGAGAAGGCAGCTCCAAGGGGTACCTGGGGGGAGCTAGGTGCCCTGGTGTCCTGTGACCGCTGACTTGAAGCCTCTCCTCCCAGCCTCCTCCTTGATGCTAACTCATCCCTCCAGCCATCCTTCCAGCCTCCAGCCTCCTCCTGTCCTTCAGCTTTTCCCTCTAGCTATAAATGCCTGGCCCACTTCTGCCCATAGATCTCCCATTGACCCTCGGGGCTCCCTTAAGCACTCTGTCCCCCCACAGCGGATGGAGCGGCAGGCCTGACGAAAGCTCCTGCACCCCAGGCTAGCCGTATCCCTGACTCTATGAGACTCTGGGCACTTCTGTTTCCATACCTATAAAGTGGGAGGTAGGAGTCCAACCTCACCGATACCTTGGGTGGGGTCCTCTCCCCTGCCCCAACTCCACCTTCTTCTCCTCATCACTCCAGCCCGCCTTTCCCTCCCCCCAGGCAGCCATCAGACCCCTCCCACCGCACGTCAGAGTCCTCACCGTAAGCTGCTTGGTGGACACGCCACTCTCCAGTGCAGCCCGGTTCATGGACCGGAGGGTCTCGTAGTCGGGGGCCTCGATGAACACCACGTAAGGGACAAACTCAGCTGTTCTCAGCACCTTCACTGCCTGCAGGAAAAGAAGGGGGTGGGGGAGTACATCCCTAGGGACATCCTGGAAGGTGGAGGAGAGATAGCTGGGGGGACAGGTACCTGGGAGGGTGGAGAAATGGTACCTGGGGACGCATGGGAGAGGAACAAGCTGGCAGGTGGCTGGGGCCTGGGAAGCTGGCAGAAGCTAGAGAAGGAGGGGGCCTGGGAGGGTGAGAAAGAGATTCTAGGTGGGCTGGGTCCCTGGCCGTAATTGGGAGATATATGGGGGTGTTTGGGAGACCAGTGCCTGGACGTGCTGGGGGGCAGCAGAGTACCCAGGGGGGATATTGGGCAGGCTGGGGCGGTACCTGGGGGTTGACATCCAGCACGCACACTTTGCCCGCGGCGACCACGCCCCGGATGGAGTCGATGCGCGTGCCATACAGGTTGCCCTCGTACTCGCCATGCTCCAGGTAGCGCCCAGCGCGGATGTCGGCTTCCATCTCCCCGCGGGACACAAAGCTGTAGCCTTGGCCTTCCCGCTCCGAGTCCTTGGGCCGCCGGGACGTGTCTAGGGGGAAGGCGGGGCCGAGTGAGCACGGGTGGGCTGTACCACCTCAGACACACACGCTCGTGTCCTGCGGGGGCCACGCAGCCTGGGCGGTGCGGCCTCCTTCCGCCTTCAAAACGCCGGCCGCCTCCCCACACACCGCGCCCTCACCGTCACCGTTGCCACCCGCGAGTTCGAGGCTCCCACATCGAGAGGACCTTCAGAGTCCACTGCTCCAACCTAGTGCTCACAGATCGGGGGCTGAGGCCCAGAGAGGGCGATGTGCACCCCAAAGCCACACATCAAGGTCAAGAAGATCTGGAGTCAGCACTCAGGTTCCTGCCTCCAGGAACCAGGGGCTCTCACCCACCCCAGCTGGTTCTGTCACCAAGAAGCCCCGTCTTCCACAAGGCGACACACAGCCCTGTTTCACATGGGTTCCCGGCTGGGCTTCTGGTAAGTAACACTCGAGAGAAGGAAAGGCAAGGCCTGCCCAGCCCACCCAAGCCACAGGTTCAAAGGACAGCTTCCGGGCCCCTCTCTGGCTTGCAGTTCCCCCAACAACCTATAGAGGGCGCACCCCCCACGCCTCACTCAAAAGTACCACTTGGCTTGGTGCCCATGCAGATGCGTGCTCAGTAGGCCCAGCCTCAGCCCCCAGGGCAGCCCCTGCTCCCTGTCCCCTACCCACCCGGGCCCCGCTCCCACTCACAGGGCACGGTGGTGCCGTAGCGGTCTGGATCCCACATGATGAGTTTGTTCTTCAGGCTGCGCCGGCCCACGCCCTGGGCTCCGATGAGCACCAGCGTTTTCCGGCGGAAGGGGGGCATGCGGGCCACCTCCTCATAAATGAGCAGCTCATGGCGGTCAAACTCTGGACACAGGGAGATGGCGCTCATCAGGCTTCGAGGGCGCCATGGGTGGGGGCGGGCCTTAGAGGGCTGGGGGTGGGGCAGCAGAGGGAGACCAAGGCGGGTCCTGAGGACCGCACTGGCAGCATGGAGCACCAACAAGTCACTGGTGCGGGGTGAGGGGGGCATGCCATATTAGAGGAGGACAGGGGAGGGGGCCTCCAACACCCACCTGCATTCTTGGTCGTCAAATACATCATTCGCTTCTTTTTCTTTCCTGAAAGGCTGCCGCATAGGGTCCCTGGCCACAGGGAGATGGGCGAGTGAGGCCTGAGGCAGGCTTGTGTCAGATCCCAGATTAGGGGTTATGAGGCGGCGGGGGGGGGGGGGGACCCTCATACCTGAGGTGGGCGTCAGCTCCAGATCCCGTTTGACAAAGGCTTTCCGCTTCTCCTCCAGCAGCTGGCTGGGGATGAGCCCAGCGCTGCCCCCTTCTACGTGGCATGCCTGACGCGGACGAGAGAGAAAGATCTGCCTGAGTGAGAAGACACCTCTCTGGGCCCTCGCCCCCCCCCACACACACACACCCTACGTGGAGAGACAGACGCCGAGGGCTCACCTGCCACCAGTTAGCATCGTCCTGGTTTACAATCTGCAGCAAGTCCCCAGCACTGAAGCGCAAGCCGGCTTCCTTGCAGGGGATGAGGCTGTCTCTTGCAGGGTCGTAGTCAAAGTGGCATTTCACAAATACCTGGACCGGGGATCAGAGAAGGGTCAAGGGAAGAGGGGAAGGCTGGAGGTCAGAACCCTTCTCAGACCAGCCCCCCACCCCACTTCCCCCTCTGAGGGTGGGGGGAGTGTCACATGGTCCACTGGCTTCCCCCCAGCCTCACAAAGGTGAAAGGGGCTCTAGCATGGCCCTTCTAGTGGGGGCATGATGCCCCCAGGCCCCCCTGGTGGCCTCCCTGGCACCAGCTTCCGTTTGCATGTGGAACAAAAGGACTCAGACTGACGGGCCCTCTGATCAGGTCTGGGGCCATGGACCCACCTCCTGAGGAGGCAGCAGATCACTGGGTAAGGGACACAATCCTGGCACCCACTGCAGGATCCCTCAGTGCACCCAAAGCCGCCCCTTGGAACAGGGAGCTCTGGAAATGGCTAGAGAGCCGATAGGAGAAAGTGGGCAGAGCGGCCAGAACCTCACCATCCACCAACCAGGAGGCATCAGTACAGGCCACCTGGCAACTCAACATTACGCGTGCACGCCCGCGGTACACATAGACAGGCCTGTGGCGGCATCGATACAGGTGCCTCTTCGGGTATCCCGGGCCTTAAGCGCGGGCATGTCCCTCGCACATGCATATGAGTGCCCAAGACTCAGACCAATGCAGGAGTATGCAGGGGATGGGGACTCCCACCCCCGGCCCGTGACCCTGCGGCTGGGAGCCGCGGCTGCCCCTTGGGCCTCGGGCTGGGTGGGGAGGTAGGTGGAGGGACCCACCTGGCGGGGCAGATGGGGCTCCTGGTAGCTGGGCAGGATCTTGAGGATGACGCTGCCGCTGGCGCTGCGCAGGAGCTCCTGCAGGGCACGGGGGTCGCTGCCCACCGGCTGCCCATTCACCTCCTTGATGATGTCGCCCACGTGCAGCAGGCCTTGCTGAGCCACCATGCCCCCGTGCAGAATGCGCGCGATCACCAACTCGCCGCCCTCCACACGGAAGGTCACTCCCTGGAGCGGGGGTGGAGGGGGTGGAGGGCGGGTATGATGAGGCTCCAGCTGCTTCAAGTCAGAATCTTCAAATGGGTGTCCTAATGGCCCCTCCATTCCCATCCTCATCCCTTCCACCGCCGGCCTCACGCAGTCCTCCTCGTCCATTTTTCTGCCCAAGTCCTTCACTACAGGGGAACTCGTGGAGGGGGGGTGGGCAGCGTGGAGAGGGTCCTGGCACGTGTATGTGTGCAGCTCAGATGCACAGTGTCTGCGGTCTCCTGGGGCGGCACGGGCCCGGCCCTGGGCACGGCTGGTCCTACCTTCCCCTTCACCCCTCTCCTGGCCAGATCCAGTCACCACTGCTTACTCTCCGTCCCTCTCCGGATCCCACCCCCAGCCCAGCCCTGCCCGGCAGCCTCACCAGATGCTCCCCAGCCGTCTTGCGGATGCCCACCATGCGCACCGCGTCGGGAGGCACCGGCTGGTTGCTAAAGGTGGGGTCCAGGCCAGGGCTGGGGGGCGGCGTCTCATAGGTCTTCGAGGCCACAGAGTCGTGTGTCTCCAGGAGGGACTGAGGAGGTGGCGGAAAGAGGAGGGACCATGGGACAGTGGCCCCGTGGCTCTGACTCCGCGCCCCCCCCTCTCCCAGCGGCCGCTCCAGCCCCCCGCCCAGCCCCGGCCAGGCCGGAACCTGGAAGTGAGGCTCCTGGAGGATGCGGGCCAGCTCAGCCGCGGTGCTGCTCTGCTCCGCCAGCTGCGCCAGGTCCCGAAGGATCTCCTGCACCAGCTCCAGGTTGTTGTCCCGCACAGCCTCCAGCTTGGTCTCCTCCAGCCGCTCGTGGGCCTGGCGGGTGAGGGTGGAACAGGTGGCACCGGAGGCTCCCCAAGAACCCTGGGCGGCCACTGTCCCCTGCCAGCTCAAATCCCGACTTCAGACCCCGCCCTCGCCATTGCTTCCACCATCGGCTTCAGACCCTCAGTCACCCAGCCGCGGGCACATTCCCACGTGTGCAGGCACCCCTCGCCTTCTCCTTTCTCCCTCAAGGCGATTAGGACCCAGTTTAGGGAAGGGAGAGTACAAAGGATAAACCTTCATTCCCATCCTCTTGCCACAAAGGGCCATTAAACTTATCAAGCTGGCTCCACCCTCCCCCCCCCCACCCTATACGCATGTGAGTTCAAGGACAACTTCTTCCCCTTCCCCCCCCATCATGGTCTTGGCCACCCCGTAGCCCAGGATGAAGAAGCCTGGGAGGCGGAGTAACTTGCTCCAGGTCACAGGGACCCGAACCTGGGTCTCCAGGCCTTCAGCCTAGTGCTCCCAGTGAGGGAGGGGACAAGAAATCAGTACCGTTGACCTGGAACAACATGACAGTTTGCCACACCAAGCCCAGCACAGTCAAAAATCCACGTCTAACTATTTACTCCATGAAGACCTAATGACTAGTAGCCCACTGTTGACTGGAGGCCTATGGATAACAAAGAGGTGGTTGGGGCGCCTGCGTGGCTCCGTCGGTTGAGCGCCCTACTCTTGATTTCAGCTCAGGTCGTGACCTCAAGGTGGTGGGATCTAGTCCGTAAGTCAGGCTCCCCGCTGGGCATCAGGCCTTCTTGGGATTCTCTCTCCATCTCCCTCTGCCCCTCCCCTGCTCACATGAGTGTTCCCCCCTCCCGGCCTCTCTCTCTCTCAAAAAAGAAAAAAAAAAAAGAGTGGGTTAACACATATTTTCTATGTTATATTATTACATACTGTACTCTGCAAGAAAGTGAGCTAGGGAAAAGAAAATGTCAAGAAAGTCATAAGGAAGAGAAAACATATTTTCAGTACTGTACTTTATTTATTGAGAAAAGTCCACAGACAAGTGAACTCTCACAGTTCGAGTCCGTATTGCTCAAGGGCCAAGTGCACACGGTACCAGGAGAGGACCCTGCACCTACTCGTTGCTCTACTGACTCTGGGCTCCGTGACAAAGTGCTCTGAAAAGGGGAAAGAAAGCTTTAGCCCGGCAAGGAGAGTTAGGTTAGTCGGGTCAGGAAGTAAGGAGTTTCATTCAGGGATATAAAGGAAGACTTTTTTCTCTCCGAACCAATTGAAAAATACACCTAAGGCACTTTACCCCGGAGTGCTTCCGCATACATCACCTAAGAACGAATATGAGATCTGCTGCACAAACTCTCTGCCATCACCACACGGAGGAAGTTCAACGCTGACACACTGATATATTACCGATGAGACCGTCTCTATTTAAATACTGGCTGGTGTCCCAAAAATATCCCTTAAGGTTTGGGGTTGTTGTGTTGTTTTGTTTTGTTTTGTTTTTCTGATCCACAATGTCATCGAGGACCATGTGTCACATTTGGTTACAAAAAGACCACAGCTTTTTATTCTCCTTTGATCTCGTCGGGATCCCAGGAACTTCTGGTCTTTGGGGACATTTTTAAGTTCAGGCAAGGAGTTTGTAAAATGCCCCATTTTTCTGGATTTTTCCGACTGTTATGCCGTGATTAGACTCAGGTTAATCATTTCCGGCGAGAGTTCTACATAAGCGATCTTGTGTCTTTCCCACATCTTGAGACTGTGTGACTGTTCTGTCCCCCAACAACCTTTCACTGATGAATTTAGCATTCATTTATGACCGCTGCCTAAGTCAATTCTTACATTGGGGGTTGCGAAATAGTGAGTTTCTAACTCCGTTATTCCTCCTACATTTATTAGTTGGCATTCTGCTATGAGAAAGAC
>PITB01030104.1:0-17247 GCA_004024585.1 Paradoxurus hermaphroditus
GTAGTATTGCCATTTTGACGATATTTATTCTTCCAATCCATGAGCGTGGGATGTTTTTCCATTTCCTTGTGTCTTCCTCAATTTCCTTCTTAAGTTTTTTATAGTTTTCCACGTAAAAGTCTTTTACATCTTTGGTTAGGTTTATTCCTAGGTATTTGATGGTTTTTGGTGCAATTGTGAATGGGATTCGCTTCTTTATTTCTCTTTCTATTGCTTCATTGTTGGTGTAAAGGAATGTAACCGATTTCTGTACGTTGATTGTGTATCCTGCAACTTTGCCAAATTCATGGATCTGTTCTAGTAGGCTTTCAGTGGATTCTGTTGGGTTTTCCATGTAAAGTATCATGTCATCTGCAAAAAGTGAAAGTTTGACTTCATCCTTGCCTATCCTGATGCCTTTTATTTTGCTTTCTTGTCTGATTGCTGATGCTAGGACCTCCAACACTAAGTTAAATAGCAGTGGTGAGAGTGGACATCCCTGTCGTGTTCCTGATCTCAGGGGGAAGGCTCTCCGTTTTTCCCCATTGAGGATGATATTAGCTGTGGGCTTTTCAAAAATGGCTTTTATGATGCCTAAGTATGTTCCTTCTATCCCGACTTTCTCGAGAGTTTTTATGAATAAGGGATGCTGCATTTTGTCAAATGCTTTTTCTGCTGCATCAATCAACAGGATCATATGGTTCTTATCTTTTCTTTTGTTAATGTGATGTATCACATTGATTGATTTATGAATGTTGAACCATCCCTGCAACCCAGGGATGAATCCTACTTGACCGTGGTGGATAATTCTTTTTATATGCTGTTGGATTCTATTTGCTAATATCTTGTTAAGAATTTTTGCATCCATGTTCATCAAGAATATCGGCCTGTAGTTCTCTTTTTTTGCTGGGTCTCTGTCTGGCTTGGGAATCAAAGTGATGTTGGCTTCATAGAATGAGTCCAGGAGTTTTCTATCCGTCTCAATTTTTTGGAACAGCTTGAGGAGGATAGGTATTAACTCTGTTTTAAATGTCTGGTAAAATTCTGCAGGGAAGCCATCTGGTCCTGGACTTTTATTTGCTGGGAGATTTTTGATAACTGATTCAGTTTCTTCACTAGTTACGGTTCTGTTCAAGTTTTCTATATCTTCCCGTTTGAGTTTTGGTAGCATGTAGCTGTTTAGGAATTTGTCTATTTCTTCCAGGTTGTTCAATTTGACGGCATATAGTTTTTCATAATATTCTCTGATGATTGCTTATATTTCTGAGGGATTGGTTGTAATCACTCCATTTTCATTCGTGATTTTATTGATTTGGTTTCTCTCTCTTTTCTTTTTGAGGAGCCTGGCTAGAGGTTTATCAATTTCGTTTATTTTTTCGAAGAACCAGCTCTTGGTTTCATTGATCTGTTCCACTACTTTTTCTGTTTCCACATGATTAATTTGTGCCCTAATCTTTGTTATTTCTCTCTTTCTGCTAGGTTGAGGCTGTCTTAGCTGTTCTGCTTCTAGTTCCTTTAGGCGTGCTGTTAGAATTTGTGTTAGGAATTTTTCTTGCTTCTTGAGATGGGCCTGGACTGCAATATATTTCCCTCTCAGGACTGCCTTTGCCACAATCAAAGCGTTTGGATTGTCGTATTTTCATTTTCATTTGTTTCCATGTATATTTTAATTTCTTCTCTGATTGCTTGGTTGACCCATTCATCTTTTAGTAGGTTTTTCTTTGCCTCCATGTTTGTGGGGGCCTCCCAGACGTTTTCCTGTGGTTGATTTCAAGTTTCAAAGCATTGTGGTCTGAAATTGTGCATGGTATGATCTCAATTTTTTTATACTTATTCAGCGCTTCCTTGTGTCCCCAAATGTGGTCTATCTTGGAAAATATACCATGCGCATTTGAGAAGAATGTAAATTCCTTTGCTTCTAGATGAAGGGCCCTGAAGATATCTGTTAGGCCCATCTGTTCCAACGTGTGGTTCAGGTCCATTGTTTCCGTGCTGATTCTCTGTTTAGTGGATCTATCCAGCGCTGTGAGTGGGGTATTAAGGTCTCCTGCAACTAGCACATTTTTATCAATATGATAGCTTACGTTTGTAATTAGTTGCTTGACATATTTGGGTGCCCCAGAATTCGGCGCGTAGATATTTATAATTGTTAGCTCTTCCTGCTGGATAGTCCCTGTGATTATTATATAATGCCCTTCTTCATCTCTTATTACATCTTTAAAGTCCAGTTTGTCCGATATAAGGGTGGGTACTCCAGCTTTCTTCTGAGTTCCTGTAGCATGGTAGATAGTTCTCCATCCCCTCACTTTCAGTCTGAAGGTGTCCTCAGGTTTAAAATGGGTCTCTTGAAGACAGCAGATAGATGGGTCTTGTTTTCTAATCCATTCTGTTACCCTGTGTCTTTTAATTGGAGCGTTTAATCCGTTTACATTCAGTGTTAATATTGCAAAATGTGGGTTTAGAGTCAAGGTGTTGTCTGTAGGTTACATGCTTGTAAGGATGTCTCTGGTGCTCTGTGTTCCTTGCAACCTTTCCATCATAGAGTCCCTGTCAGGATCTCTTGTAAGATTGTTTTATTTGTGATGTATTCCTTCCGTTTTTGTTTGGGAAGATCTTTATCTCTCCATCCATTTTGAATGACAGGCTGGCCAGGTAAAGGATTCTTGGCTGCATGTCCTTCCTGTTCATCACATTGAAGATTTCCTGCCATTCCTTTCTGGCTTGCCAAGTTTCTGTGGGTAAGTCCGCTACTCCCCTAATGTGTCTGCCTTTGTAAGTCAAGGCCCGTTTATCCCTAGCTGCTTTCAGGAGTCTCTCTTTATCTTTGTATTTTCCCAGCTTCACTATGATGTGTCTTGTTGAGGGTCTATTCGGGTTACGTCTGAGGGGAGTTCTCTGTGCCTCTTGGACTTCAATGCCCATTTCCTTCTTCATGTTGGGGAAGTTCTCATTGATGATTTGTTCAAATACCCCTTCGATTCCTTTCTCTCTCTCTTCTTCCTCTGGAATTCCTATAATATGGATGTTATTCCGTCTGATTGCATTGCTCAGCTCTCGAATTCTCCTTTCCTGTTTCTGAATCATTTTCTCTTTCTTTTTCTCTGCTTCCTCCTTTTCTGTAATTATATCTTCTAATTCCCCTATTCTCTCTTCTGCCTCTTCAGTCTGCACTGTGGCCACCTCCAATTTGTTTTGCCCCTCATTTAAAGCATTTTTTAATTCCTGTAGATCGTTTTTTAGGACCTTGATCTCTGCCTCTAGGGTCCCCTTACTTTCTTCTATGCTTTTTTCAAGCCCTGTGAGTATTTTTATGTTTATCATTCTGTATTCTTGTTCTGTTAAGTTGCTTATGTCTGCTTTCATCATTTCTTGTGTTGTCACTATTTCCTGTACAGTCTTTTGAGGGGAGTTCTTCCGTTTGGTCATTTTGGCAGTATGTGTATTGGTTTATTTCCTCTTTCTCCCTGGAAAGGAAAAGGGTCAGACCGACAAACAGGAAACACAAACTCACAACCTTACTGACCAATAATACAGACAAACAAATCACAACGTAAAAAAGATTAACAAATGACACTCTGGAGGCATGCAACCTGATGTACCAGCTACGTGATAATGATGGGATGTGCGCTCTGCTGATGTCACATAGAGTAGTTCAAGAAATTGAACTTTGACCAGGAAGAAAGATTAGAAGACTTGATCCAGCAAGAGAGAAATCAGAATAAGGAAGGATGCAAGGAAAGAGAAATGAAGTTAGATTTTGCCCAGATGCACTATGTGGTCTGACTGTTCCATAGAGAGAGAGAGGAAATTAAAGAGGGAGGTATAGAACATGCATTGAGAGAGTGGGTTAAATGTCTGTTTAAGCAAGCCAAAACCCCCAGGTGACAGGTTTAGAGGTGGGGAGAGATAGGAAGGAGAAGAGGAAGAATATATCTAAAACCGAAGAATTGACCTAGAATTAATCCAGGCAGTTCTGCAGTAGTTGTGTCTCCGCGGCTACCACTCCTGTAGACGGGGTCTCACATATGAGGAGGGGCGTGGCCCGGTGTAGGCGGGTCCCACCTCCACCACTGGGGGTGGAGTCATAGGGTTTGGCTTTGTGGGAATGCGCGACCACAATGGCGCCCTCCCAGCCCCGACTGTCTCAGATCACTCCTCAGTTTCCATCCCCAACTCCATCCAGGTTACCAGCACGGTTCAGTTTTCTGGGCAATCGTGCCCCCAAGCTCATCTGAGTTCCTTTAACTCGCTCTGACCACCACGCCTTATGTAAATTGAGTTTCTGACTCAGCGCAGGTGCGACCACAGTGGCTTCTCCCTAGCCTCTCTTCACGGACCTGGAGCCTCCGAACCCTCCTCTGTGTCCGTCCTCGACTTGGGCAGGGTGCAGGGGCAGCATGACCCACTGGGTGGTCGTGAGACCCTGCACGCTCAGCCTTCCCCACCCAAATTATGCCTCTGACTCAGCACCGATCCAGCGATGGCGCGTGCCTCTCCGTGTCAGGGGCTGGGACAGCGTCGCTGGCTCCTGAGTGAAGAAAGCTCCGCCAGCTCCGCCGTGAGCAATGACCCTCTCTCAAAAAAGCCTTGCGGATAGGGACTGGATGATAAGCTCCCTCTCTGCCCGTGTTCGAGGTACTTTCCCCGCTGTTCTTTCTCTTCCCCCTTGTCTTTCAGAGGAAGGGGCCCAGGGCCGGGGGCCCACTCCCCACAGTCTGCACCTCCGCAGCTCTCTTTCTTTCTCCCAGATTGCACTCACTCAGGATCCCCAGATGCTCTGGATTTCGCGTTCTCTTTCCTGTAGCCTCCAACTCCTCTTCCTGCAGATCCCTGCGATTGAGAGTTTCTCAGTCTCAGTCCCTCTCAGATTAAGAGTCGCCAGAGACCAGCAGCGGGTATTCTTTTCCGCCATGTTGGCCCCTCCCCCTATATCTATTATTATTTTAAAGATATAATTTATTGTCAAATTAGCAAACATACAGTATATACAGTGTGCTCTTGGTTTCAGGAGTAGGTATCCATGATTCATTGCTTACATACAGCACCTATTGCTCATCCCAACAAGTTCCCTCCTCAATGCCCATCACCCATTTTCTCCTTTCCCTGCCACACCATCAACCCTCAGTTTGTTCTCTGTATTTAAGTCACTTATGGGTTTGCCTCCCTCTCTTTTTGAAACTGTTTTTTCCCCTCCCTTCCCCCGTGGTCTTTGGTTAAGTTTCTCAAGTTCCATATATGAGTGAAAACATATGATATCTGTCTTTCTCTGACTTATTTCACTTAGCATAATATTCTCCAGTTCCATACACGCTGTTGCAAATGGCAGGATTTCATTCTTTCTCATTGCCAAGTAGTATTCCATTGTATATAAAAACCACATCTTATTTATCCATTCATCTGTTGATGGACACTTGGGCACTTTCCATGATTTGGCTGTTGTTGAAAGCGCTGCTAACATCAATACTTACTTTAAAGTTATTCTCTGACGTTCCATAAAATGAGTACCATCAATAGTGAATTCTTCTTCAGAGTTCTGGTTGTGTTGGTGGTTTTTCTTTGAGTTACATTTCTTCATGTGGTTTTAGAATCTGAGTTTGGAAGCATATTTTTCTCCATTGAGTTTTGCTCTTTTTTCCCTCCCTCAAGTCCTGTCTTTTTGCCACTCACCTGTGGGTTTTACATTCGACTCCAACTTTCAGGCCCCGTTTCTAAATCCAATTATTTTCATTTCTGCGTGGAGTTACTGCTTCAGAAACCCTTGGAGTCATGACAGTTCATCCTCAGAGCGACGCTGTGATTTTGCTCCCATTGCAGCAACGACTCTTGTCCTTGGCGTTGCCCCGCACCGGGAGCCCTGGTGCCCTTTCACAGGTGCCGGGTTTGTCGTACTGTATCGCTGCTGTAACAAATTCACACAGACATAGCGGCTTAGACAACACAAATTTAATTAATGTTTTCTAGTTCTGGAAGTCAGAAGGCCAGCCTTGGTCTCACTGGGCTAAAATCAAGGAGTCGACAAGGCTGTGTTTCTTTCTGGAAGACCTAGGGAGGATTGCTTTTCTTGCTTTTCCAGCGTCTGCAGGGTTTCCTCATTCCTTGTTTGTGACCCCTCCCACCAAGTCAGCAGCGGCCAGGCAGGTCCATTTCCTGTCCTGTCTCTCCGACGCTGACTCTTCTGCCTCTCTATTTCACATTTAAGGACCCTTCTGATTACATTGGGCCCACCGAAATTGTTTAAACAGTCTCCACATTTTAATGATATTTGATTAGCAACCTTAATTCGATCTGCATCTTTATTTCCCCTTAGCCACGCTAAGTGTAACATATCTCTAGGTTCTAGGAATTAGGATGTGAGCATTTTGGGGAGGCCATTATTCTGCTGACCACGCCGGGGTACAGGGATGACTTTTACCAGCTCTGGTCTCTGACTGTGTGCCTGGACACCGTGACCCATCTCTTAAGGAACAGTGCTGGCCCCGTTGACCCTTCCAGCCGCTTTCACTCCAGATACCAGTAAGCTGAGATCTTCAAAACCCTAGCAATTTTGGATATTTGGTTTTATTTCTCATTCAGAGAGCTATTCATTTTACACTTCGGATCATGCATGTCTTCTGTGATTTTCTATTTTTACATCTGATCTTTCTTAAGAGTCTGGAGTGGGTAGGGTCGTGAAGTCTGAATCTGCTTTGTCATCTTGACATGGAAGTCTTCTAGATTCTAGTAGTAGCTGAGCCTGGAGCACTCCGATGCATCCTTAGAAAAAATTTAAAGTACTTGGCAAATTGTCAAATAGGAGCAAAGAGTTTTGTATTAGTTTCCTAGGGCTGCCGTAACAAAGTAACACAAACTAGGTGTCTCAAAACAAGAGAAATTTATTATTTCACAGTTCTGGAGCCCAGAAGACTGAAATCAAGGTGTCAGCATGGCCAGGCTCCCTCGGAGTGTCCAGGGGAGAATTCTCAGTTACCTCTCCCAGCTTCTGGGGCTCCAGGCGTTCCTGGGTTTGAGACAACATCCCTCCCATCTCTCTTTCTTCCCTCTGGGTGTCTCCTCTGTATCCCTCAGTCCGAATCTCCCTCTCCTTTCTCTTACACAGACATCAGCTGTTGGATTCAGGACCCATCCTAATCCAGTATGATTTTATCTATATCTGCCAAGGGCCTATTTCCAAATAAGGGCCCATCTACAGATAGTAGGGGTTAAAAATTGAAAGTAACTGTTGAGGGAACATAATTCAATCCACAATGAATGTATTTAAAAAAAAACTTTATGAGTGTTTGCTTTGTTTACCCATTTAAAGTTGACATTCACACTATAGGGATTGAGTCACCGTACTTTCCCTGCCCTCCTCTCCCCTGCCCGGTGTTTTCTGGTGAGCAGCTTCTCAATAAACACCTCTTGACTGACTATGTGCCGTAACATGCTAACCTTTACAAGATCCGCTAAAACTGGAGGGGAAGTGGAGTTAGCAGTGTTTTCCAAAGCAGCCATGTCTGCAGATTCATACAGCAATGAAATCCTGTCTCAAAGGGAGCCTTTTGTGGAAGGCAGTGTGAAATGAAGGGAAAAACACAGAATGAGAAGATCTCATTCTGAAATGATATCATGTTGGCTCGGCATTTGGGGGGAGGGCGGGAAAGACATTTCTGAGCATGTTATTAAAGGTGAAAACCGAAAGGAAACATCTCAATAGATTTGACTGCCTTTTGATACTTCATTGTGTCAAAGAAGATGATTATCGAAGTTAAAAGGAAAGGACAAGGAAGGGAAAGAAAAGCATTCGGGAGAGAACTGACGTCCGCTCCACTCTGAGTGATGTGGTGATAAAATAAACGAGAACCCTCCCAGTAGAGAACTATCAGTATTGCTGTAGTGTGAAGGATGCTCGTTTTCAGCTTAATAAGACATGATGCTTCCATCTGATTTGGAAAAAGTAAACTAATAATGCTTTTTTGTGATTGCAATTTTATCTTATCTTTGAAAACCATGACTGTTTGAAAATCAAGACTGTTCTTTCCAAAAATAATATATGTATGTGCGCGTATGTATAAAACTACCTTGCGTTGAATTTTTATTAAGGTAAGATAAAACCACAAATAAATATTCTTATAGGAGTGGAGAGATTAAATCATGTTTAAAAAGTCACTTCGACTGACTCGATAGAAATACATTTCGCCATGTTTTTAGAACTTCTTTTCTTTAAAACAAAACTGCGAAGTAATAATAATTATTTTTTAACTCCGCTTACGAGGTGTTTAATTTTGGCTGCACGTGCAAAGAAACTCACAATCCCTATGGACATTTCTCAGCTTGTCTGCCTCCCTTCTCTACTCATCCCTCATGCTTTTTTCTTCTTTGCCCCAAAGCCTTGGCCGTCTGCCTCTCAAGGACCTGCTGCTGCATTTGTAAAGGAGAGGCGCTCGGTGCTGGCTACGCGGCCTCCTCCAGTGAGGACGGGGGTCAAGATTTTCTTCTTACTTTCCCATTCCATCCGTTTTCATAATTGGGGCTCAGCTTCAGTATCCATGAGGGGGAGAAAGCCGGGGCATCCTTCCGGCTGCCTGAGGTGCTCCTCTCTCCATCCCCCCATCCCCTGCACCCATTCCAGAAGCATCTCCTTTCATCCTCAAGTGACTTTTCCTTGATATTGGTCAAACAGGCCAGGTGCTAGAAGTGAGCACAGGACCACTGTCACTGGGCCAGGTCTCTCCACTTCACGGTGCTATGAGGACATCCTGAGTAGGACCAGCCTCTGGCTTACTCATGAGCAGTTCCCCAGGTACCAGAGCTGGTGGGGAGAGAGGTAATTACAGAAGTCATGAAGCACATGGTTGTATACAAGTTGGGCACCTCCCAAAACTCCATGGAATACAGAAATAGCATCAAAATGTTACTGTATCCTTAATATCCACTGGGTAATGGCTACTTTGTTTTTCTTCCTTAGGCATCATTTGTATCAAAGGAAAGAATCCAGAATCTTGGGTTTCAAACAGAAATCAGGACAGATTGTGGGGTAACTCAGTGATCCAAGAATTGGGAGTGGTCCTTTGAATTTTGATGCAGGGGCCACGGAAAACTTCCAGAGATGCTCCGTTTCCACCTATACCCCGCAACTTCCAAAAACCACTGTACAGAGTTTGCAGTGTATTTAAGATGTGTCTGTGTGTAAGAAATGACTGATGGGTGTTGTGAACATGTGGGGACTCTTGTTTCAACACCCCGTGATTTTGGTTCAGGAAGTTTGAAGTATGCTCAGGAATTTGCATTTATTTTTCACTTGGAAGACGGAGAGAGAGTGCCCAAGCCAGGGAGCGGGCAGAGGGAGAGAGAGAGAATTCCAGCAGGCTCCATGCTCAGCGCAGAGCCCACTACCGTGGGATCATGACGGGAGCCTAAATTCAGAGTTGGATGGATGCTCAACTGACTGAACCACCCATGCATTTTCTTAGGTGAATGCGTCCTGGGAACCATCTCGTGAGCAAGCCGTGACTCACTTTTCAGAAAAGGAGACCGAGGTTTAGGGAGATTCATTTATTTGCCCAAAGTCACCTAAATGTCAAGGGACAGGACCAAGATCTCCCTCCAGTTCTGATGCAGGCGCTTGTGTCCTTAGCCCTACTGTGAAACTACAGCAGTGCACACGTAGTGTCCCTTTTGTTAATTCAGAAAGCAAGTACGGCATAATAAAGGATGATTGTTGCTGAGCCTTGAGCCTGTGCACACACACTTGACCTTGGCATGACCCTGAGCATGGAAGGTATGAGAGACTGTGAGCGGTCAGCACCAGCAAGGAGGAAGGAGAGCTGCTGCTTCTTTGGAAAGTTATGACCAGAATTAGCAGGAAAAAGAGGTTAATGGTGAACATGCAACGATCAAGTCATCTGGACCCAGGTATCCCATTTGGATACAGTCGAACAAACTTAACAGGTCAACATGAGCCCCTAAAAATCAGGAGCAGCATTGAGGTTCAGCGATTCATCTATGCCTGCTCCACCATCACCCACCCACCCTGAACTTGCCAAGCCCTGGATTTGTTTACCTCCATTCTTCCCTGTGAAATGTGTGCAGTTGAATTTGGCAGTCCCACACTTGCCTGGCCTGTAGCCAAGGAGATAGTCTATACAGGGTCTGGTCCGCTTCAGATACCTATATGAGAAGATACTCTTCGTGTTTTGAAGTAATTGTTGGAGCACACTTTAAAACGCCGTGTTCATTTGCCCGATCAGTCACGAAATCGATGAGAGTTAGGACACAGCCTGAAGGTTTTGGGCTAGAACTGCCCTTGCTCCCGATTTCCCCTCAGTTGCATGAATCACTCCCTGGCCAACAACATGAGACCATCTGGCCCAGCGGGAATGAGGATGTTTGGAGCTTCATGAAAATTTTAGTGAATCTCACTCAGTGTCTGAAGCCTTAACATGTTGCACTTGTCTGAGAAATTATTTCCCATAGGGATTAACTACTGCTCTGGCAGAGGAACGCAAAAATATGTAGATTATTATTTTACCTCCTTTTGGGAGCAGCAGTTGGAAAGAACAGGAAGCCTCCCGCGGTGTAGACAAATGGCAAGAGCCAGAGGCCGTTGGTGCTGGGGAAAGGCCCAGAGCTGAAAAATGGGACACACTGTTTGAAGGTAGTGAGCAGGAACATGAAGACGACTCCACAAAAAGGCAGTTTGAGAGACGTGCCGAAATAGGGCTCGTGACGGTGGGTGGCCCAGATGGCGAGCTGACCCAAGGGCCTGCCAGGTCAAGAAGCATGTTCCCCACGTTGACAAACGGCCCTCATCTTATGAATGAGCATGTTGGGTTGTCCTCGTTCTATGAAGCCCTCAGAAACAGTTGTCCTAGATGGGCAACAACGGTAAAAAACACAATAATTCTTCTCTGGTCTCTCCGTGAGAGCCCGTGGGGACGGCCACACCGGCCTGCTCCATCTGGCACCGTGTGAGCTGTCCCAGCGAGGCCGAGACCTCCTGTCTCAGGCTTCTTTCTGGACTGCGGTGGGTTTATAAGCTCTCTACTTTCTTCTCAAAGGCAGTATCTGCTCCCTTGTGATCAAACATTCTGACAGCACAGGAGAGAATAGAGCATTTCTGTAGCATTTTAAATCTTTACCTTTTACCATATTTGAGACTGAAGTTAAAGAAAAAGCCAATTAGATAAAAAAAATTAAAAAACAAAACCCCTAAATATCAGTCATTGTGCTCTGCAGCTTCTCATAGACACAAAAAATAGCATTGGAGGGAAAATGCCTTAACTGAAATAGGAACTTCAATTAGCATATACTTGGTCCTTGGTATTTGGGGGGAAAAAATGAGTTAATGGATTTAAATGAATGGCAGGATTTAATGTGCACTTTTACTTAATGGATGACAGTGATCCAGAGGCATGATTAATGAGTGGGATGAGAGATAAGAGAGGCGTGGGGTTTTGAAAGTGATCAGTGCTAGATCCCATATAAAAAGGGGAAGGCAGTTAAACAGGAGAGTGAGCCTTTATTTCGAATCAAAATGACTGTGTTCATGTCCACGTTTTGCTGTGGCTGGCTACTAAAGTTAACGAATTTGAGCCTCAGGGATTTTTAACCCATCGAATGGGAGTAATAACCCTCATGTTGCTAATATCATACTAGGTCCAGGGACATAATGCTGAGGAAAATTACATACAGTCCTTGTTGTCGGGGAGTTTACAGCATAAGGGAATAGGGAGAACCACCATAACCAAATAGTTTAATTAATGCCTATAAAATTATAGCTAACCATTTTATAGTCACAATCTACGTTTGGAATCCTGAAAATCAGGGAAGTGAACACTGTTTTAAACCTATCTTTGGAAATCAGCATCATTTCTTTAGAGGCATGCTTCATTTAGAGGACCTCTAAAGAGTATGGTTAAAATTGGTATGAGAGATGGTTTAAAACCATATAGACAGTCTGGCTTTGCTTCTGGATATTTTCCTCCCTGTTTCATGTCAGTACTCCAAATTAGGGAGTAGGCAAACATTTTTATTAAAGATACTCAGAACCCAGTGTTTATTAGACAGCCTGCCTTGTGCTCAGGTAGCAACCCTCAGAGGGAGCACCACCATTTCATATTGGGTGAGTTTTAAAGTAAAAAAGGCACAGGGCGCTTGGGTGGCTTAGTCAGTTGAGCATCCAACCATGGCTCAGGTCACAATCTTGGGATTCACGAGTTCAAGCCCTGCGTCGGGCTCTCTGCTGTTAGCATGGAGCCTGCTTCGGATTCTTCATACCCCCTCCCTTTCTCTGCCCCTCCCTGGCTCATTCTCTCTCTCTTTCTTTCTCTCTCCCTCTCAAAAATAAATAAACAATAAAAAAGAATAATAAAGTAAAAAGGCACATTGGTGGACCAAAAAAGCAGGTGGGATTGTCCCATGAGCCTGGCCTCTGAGGACTGCCCACAGAGCTGGCCAAGCTGCCTTCGTGGTTGGTCCTGAGTGTTCCCAAGAGAACACCACTGGACAGGAGTTAAGTGTTGCTACTGAATTCTTTTTTCAACTGAGCAAAATGTTTAATAGAGGAGTTGAAAACATGCAGAACAAAGAGCCATAAATTACAGGTCTGTGTATGTTGTGGTGATTGACTTAGCCTGGTTTCCCCCCCTATTAATACTGCTTTAGTGCTTTAGAGATTGTATGTTAGGGGGATTATCAGTCATGGTTTCACCTTTACTGTAAAACTCCTCACTTTTCCTCATTTTCAGAGAACTCTTTCCCTTTCATCATCATCACCAAGATACCAAAATATGTTTGATTTAGTGATTTTATTACAACTGCCTGTCAACAGTTATTTCCCCTGAACCCTATGGTTAGCGGACACTATGTCACGGGGCGCACCACGGTGCATGGGAGGGTGCAGCCACTTGCATTTCCTTGTGACTCTCCCTTGAGAGACAGGACGATGCCATCGATCAAAAATTGACTAAGTGTATTCATGTTATTGCTGGCAAATAATTACCCTTCCACGCTTTGTCGCTTTGTAGGAATCTCACACCATTTCTTACAAGCACGAAGAGATGACTAGTTTGGCCACATTACCAACTTTCAGGGCATGGAAATAAACATGTTTTGAAATGCAATTGCAAAAAAGAAAATTCTAAGGAGCACCCTTATCTGAAAGGAACCAACTGCAAAATCATGGCAAGCCACATCCGTAGGAAAAAAATTCAGTATACCATGGAACAAAGTTTGTAAGAATTCTAAGATGTGCCAAGGACTACCTTCTCACTGTTTTTCCTGCTTTTGTTTAAAAATAGTTAAAAATAGTCTCCATAGTTTATTTCAGGGGCTGCTTTATCAGCAGTCGAGTAACCTACAAGGTCACACATTTTACCTGTATTTGTTCAAAGTGTCTGTGTTGCAAAAAATAGGCAGGGACAGCAGGATGTTCTGGTTATAATGTAGCTGGTTCACCTTTAAAAGACTTTATACCCTTTCTCTAAAGAGGTATCTCAGCAGTTTGTAGGAAATCCATTGCTCAGTTGGTCAGAGAGTGCTCTGTTTTTTTTCCAGCAAGGATCTGGATGCGCAGTCATTCTTGGTCTTATCCTTTCTCACCTTCGCCACCTCTTAGATCAGAAGCTTCCCAGGAAAGCCAAGCCTATGAGCCTCTGGGAACCAGTGCATGGAAATCTCCAGAATGTTTCTCTGGAAAAGAAACATTGGCAAGGACTTTGGATTCACACCATTTGACTATATTCAAGGTGAAGCTTCTCTTCCTTTTACCCAGGATAAAGAAAAACAAGATAAAGAATATATCTGCCTTTGTCTCTACTCCGTGACTTTTCATACAATGACTAAAGTTTTAGCATTTATTAGGGCTTATTATGAAAATGTCTGCTTCACAACTAAGCCTACAGATAAAATGTGGCCCTTTTGAAAGACACAACAATAAAACTTATAAAAGAAAGCCCAGGAAAATATTTTTGTGACCTTGGGATAGGCAAAAATCTTCTGTAATAGGACATGAAAAGCACTAGCTTTAAGGGGAAAAGTTGATCAGTTGAATCACATTAAGAACTTCCATTCATCAGAAGATATCCCTGAGAAAGTGAAAAGGCAAGCTACAAAGTAGGAGAGGCATCTGCCATATTATTTTCAAACTCTATAAAGAATTCCTGTAAAGCAGTAATAAAAAGGAGAACCTTTAAAAAGGTGCAAGAAACTTTAAGTGAGCACTTTATAAAAATAGGCTATTCAGATGGCCAATAAGCGTGTGAAAATGTGTTTATTGTTTTCACTGAGAAGACAATAAATGAATAGATAGATAGCATGCTAGCCTAGTATCAAAAACACTAGAAACCACGAGTGTTGGTGAGGGTGTGGAGGAAAGGGCACCCTCGTGCACTCTTGGTGGGAATGCAAAGTGGTGCAGCCGGTCTGTCTGCAAAACAGTGTTGGGGCGGTCCTCAAAAAGTTAAAAATAGAGTTGCCGTATGGTTCAGTAATTCCACCACTTGGTATTTACCCAAAGAATATGAAAACATTAATTGGAAAAAAATACATGCACCCCTATGTTTATTGTAGCATTACTTACAATAGCCAAATTACAGAAGCAACCCAAGTGACCATCAATAGATGACTGGACAAAGATGTGTATATATGGTGTATATTGTGCATATATATTTCTAATGTGTAGATATATGATGATATATATACACACCCACATATATATACACACATAATGAAATATTACCCACAAAAGAGTAAAACTGTGTCATTTGCAACAGGATGGTTGGAGCTAGAGGGTATAATGTTAAGTGAAAAAAGTCAATCAGAAAAATACAAATAGGATTTCATGCGTATGTGGAGTTCGAGAAACAAAACAAAGAAAAAAACAGACAAACCAAAAAGCAGACTCATAACTATAGAGAACACACTGGCGGTTACCAGAGGGGAGGGGACGAGGGGATGGGTTAACTAGGTAAAAGAGATTAAGTGTACACTTATCATGATGAGCACTGAGTAATGTAAAAAATTTTCGAATCACTATATGGTACACTTGAAACTAATTTAATACTGTATGATAATTATACTGGAATTAAAAAAAAATTACCAGGAGGAAAAAGATAACAGCATCGTATGCTCACCTGAATGACTAAAATGAAAAAGATTGAGACTCTTCAGATGCTGGGGAGGAAATGGCAGGACAGAAATTCTCATATACCTGTCAGGCGGGGAATGGTACAATCTCTCTGGAAGACCGGCAGTATCTGTTAAAGAGAAATACTTGCATAATGGCTTAGCACCTGCACCCCAGAAGTATATATACATCTTCAACAAAAGACATGGAGAAGAATGTTTGTAGAAATACGATTTGTGATAGGGACACCTGGGGGCTCAGTCAGTTGAGCATCCAACTTTGGCTCAGGTCATGGTTTCGAGGTTCATGGGTTCGGGCCCCATGTCAGGCTCTGTGCTGACAGCTCAGAGCCTGGAGCCTGCTTCAGATTCTGTGTCTCCCTCTTTCTCTGCCCTTCCCCCGCTCACACTCTGTCTCTGTCTCTCTCTCTCAAAAATAAATAAACATTAATAAAAAAAGATATTATTTGTGATAGCCCCAAACTGAAAACTACCTGAATGTCTATCCTACTATAATGGATTAGTTGTGGTATGTTTATTCATTGGGATACTACACAAAAGTAAGAAAGAACTGACTACTTCTATGACACAGCATGGCTGGATTTCACATACATTGTGGTGAGTGAGAGAAGGACAAAAAAGGAACGCATAGCCTTGCAATTCTATTTATAGGAAGTCTAAAACCAGGCAAGCCCAATCTGTCAGGTGGGAGTTCAAAATCGTGAGTGCCTTTGGTAAAGTAGTGACTAGAAGGGGACACAGGTGGGGGTTGAGGTGATGATAAACTTCCTGTTGTGGAGCCTAAGAAGTTATGAGAGGAGAAAAAGAAATCCCAAAGACAAAAATCATGGCAGTTTTTGAAACTTGCAGTGACATCATAGGGGAAACAATGTCAACTGACATATTTACGTTTTTATAAAGCTAATTTAAGTGAAGATATTTTTTTCATGTAAACAGCTGGTGAACTGGATAGAAAAGAAACACTTCCTGATAGGTTTGCCTTCATTTTCCCTGGAGTTTATTTAAGTGGTGACCCAAGATGAACATCTAGGCTCAAAGCAAGGTATCCTGAATCTGTCAGACTCTGTATTTTAGAATATAGATTGGACTGTTTGCCCATTAGGTTTGTCGGTTCCCCAAATTTAGATTTGTCAAAATGTCTTCTAATGCTTCATACTATGGTTTATGTTCTGCACAGTGAGCCATTTTGCCAACCCACCGCTGGACAGATCTCAAGATCGGTTTGTAGACAGAATGGTGAAGGTATAGTGATCAATGGCCTATTGTGGGGCAGAGACTGGTAACAGGACTCTTGGACTTTGGGCATGGTCATTCCAGTGTGGGGGTGTAAACACCAAGGGAGAATACAGGAAGAGGAGAGAAGACTTGTAAGCTACGGAGTGGTATTGGATGTACTGGGTGCCTGTATCTGAGGGAGTTGAAAATAGGGTTTGGAGTCTCTTAAAGAGTGATTCAGGTTTGTGTTGCAGCCTATGGTGTAGTCAGAAGGTAACAAGTATTAGCACTGCTAATGTGACGAGATAGCTTCTAGCTTACATCACCAAATTTTATTTCTCAAAATATTTTTTGTGGCATTGGATCGATCAACTGCAAGTTAGCAGATTCTGTCCCCTAACTTGGCCTCCAAGCGTCATAAAGTTTAGATGAAGAACTTTGAATTTTCTTTTAGTGTGGATGCAGGTGATTTGTCTTAGAAATGTCTTAAAGAGAATCTCTTTGTTGTACAAAATATAAAGGAACCAATAATTTGCTGGATTTACACTCGGCTTTATGAGACAGAGTGAAATAACTAGCCTTAATTATGCTATTTCGGGGGATTCTTAAAATTGTCTTTTAATGATAATCAAGAATACGTGAGAATTGGAAAGATAGATTATGTATTAACGTCCAAGTACAAAATTGAGTGGGGACTATATTGTATTGTAGGGCTTTGAGTACATTTCAGAGATATTTTGAATTTGCTATGAAGAAACTAAAGGTAAAAATTAAGATTAGAATTTGTAAACTCAGGGAAGAGGCCCAAATGCATGAAATCCCTTAACACAAACTTGAACATTTAAATTTAACAGTAATTCAGTGATTCCAGCACATTGACCCACAAATTGACTTTCTGTTCAGGGTTTCGGGTGAGAAGCAGTGTTAGCT
>PITB01030105.1:0-17244 GCA_004024585.1 Paradoxurus hermaphroditus
AAAAAAAAAGGAAACCTAATTGGATAGAATATAATTAAACTATTAAAAGGGGTAGAAAAATAATTTTCTGCATGAAACATATTTAAAATTTTTGCTAGGTTATTAATTTAAATGCAAATGTATGCATAAACTATAATTACAACACGAAAATACCACACACACGTGAATGAAAATTCTTGACTTTTATAATGGAATGATTGCTAAAAATGGTTTTTCTGAATTTTATTGTCTGTGTGTCAAAATAGTGTATTTAAAACACTAAAAAATAATAAGAAATATGGAGAGCAGTTAGGTCTATGTAAGTCATAAGCGCAAGAAACCTCTGCTTTGTGAGTTGAATTTTTTGAAAGTAAGATTTTAGAGCAATTAGCAAGGTTTCCTAACGTCAACGCCATTTTTGTATGACTTGTCGGACCTATAAACGAAAAGCGAGTGAATACATTTGACGGGCCTCTGAGTCACCCACGTATCGGCACATTCTCTGAGGTCGAGTCCCTCTCTCAAAGAGCTCTGGAATAAGTTTCTTGTTGACAGTGACGGATGTCGTGTCATTTTTTCTTCAAAGCGCACGCTCAACTGATACCCGTTTTGCCAAATTGACTTCGGTTTCTCATCGGTGAGGAGTTGATGATGAAATGGAAGTTTCCAGTGCGTTAACTGTTCCCTGCGAATTTCTGCCTTCTGAATTGTCTCCCAGGCTACTTTTTATGCACTCCTTACCCCCTCTTCCTTGCTGAAATTAATGACTAATGTATTCAGGCTTGGATGGACTTCTGCAGCCCGTAACGGTGTTAATTAGCACCTAAATCTGACAGAGTATAATAAAAATATGCATATTGTTTTCTATAAAAAATGACATGCATGGAATTAGAAAGTGCGAGACATTTATTCACTCCATAAAATATCTACTACCATGCTGGTAAGGAAGCTCTGCCATATTTGGGTTAACAAGGATTTGATGTCATTTTGAAGGCAGCTTAGTGCCCAATCTCGGTTACGTTCCAATGGTTCATTAGTCTATAAATTTTTACTGTCGTGGGAAAGGTCCCTTCTCCCTAGCAGTAAAACTCTAGTGACCTAGAGTAACTTAAATAAGAGAAAGTCTAATCTTCTTGGCAGAATCTTAAGAGTTTCTATTAACCTTAGGATGGTTTGCTCCATCAAAAATGCTGGGAGGGGTGGTGCCTGGCTGGCTCACTTGGAAGAGCATGCGACCCTTAATCTCCGGGTCATGAGTTCAAGCCGCATGTTGGGTATAGAGATTACTTAAATAGAAGTAAAACTTTTAAGAAAAAATGCTATGATATCTCTAGCACGACTCACACAAAAAAATCTTGTTAAATCGCCCACTCACTAAAAAGAATAGAAAAGGTATTTTCTTCTGTCACTATTATCGCCCTATACTGAAGAAGCAAGTCGGCCATTGGGGCTTTCTGCCCTTCTTTCAAGGTATCTGTCTTGGACGGGGCCATTGTTATCTTTTCCGTTTTAGTTTTTGGAAGTAGAACTGAGAGTTTCAGGGCCACTTCTGAACATTTAGCATCTTCTTTTCCGCGGCATCCATGCGTTAGGAAAATACGTAAGCTCTTCATCACAAGCGCAAACGGTCGACTCTTGCACGACATGGGTTTGAGCTGTCTGGTTCCACCTACACGCACATATTTTTCGACAAATTCCAGACAGCTCTGCAAATGTATTTTCTCTTCCTTACGACTTTCTTAATAACATTTTCTTTACTCCAGCTTACCTTCTTATTTTTTTTAATGTTTTTTTAAATTTATTTTGATAGAGATAGAGAGCAGGGGAAGGGGCAGAGAGAGAGAGAGGGAGAGAGAATACCAAGCAGGCTCCTCGCTGTCACCACAGAGCCGGGACATAGGGCCGAACTCACGAACTGCGAGATCGTGACCTGAGCCGGAATCAAGAGTCAGACACTAAACCGATGGAACCATCCAGGTGCCCCTCCAGCTTACCTTGTTGTAAGAATACATCATATAATACATATTACATACGGAATACGTGTTAATCGGCTGTTTATGTTATCAGTAAGGCCCTGGTCAGCAGTAGGCTGTGAGTAGGTAAGTTTTGGGGGAGTCGAACATTATACATGGATTTTTGACTGCCCCCAGCGGGGGGGTTTGCGCCCTAACCCCCACATTGTTCAAGGGTCAACTGTCCCTGAAAACAATGATGTAAAGATTTCTATGATCCTAATTACAAGGAAATTCCAAACCACTCTTTCGTAAGAAAAAGACACTTGGTAGGCTGTGTCCCCGATTGTAAGCATTCTCACTGGACAACTTCCGTCCTTATGTGTGTATACTGTGGTCTTTTTCAAACCGTGCTCGCTTATTCGCAGTGGTCACGGAGCGATGGGCACGGCCGTGAAGGCTTCTGTGGTCCCTTGTCTCGTGCTGCATGAACCTCCCCGGGTCTGCTGGGATCCTTTACCACCTTCCTAATCAGAAAATGACCGAGAAAGCGTGAAAATGAGGGGGCATTTGTTTCATTCACTTTGCTGGAGGACAGGACATAAAACATGAAACAGTTTGGAAAGACAGCACGTAGAGGGGGAGGAGAGGGGACCGTGGTGCCTGTTTTATTTCCTAGCAGAGTCCTGGGTAGATTTGGAGAGTGGATCTTTCTCCAGCTCCCAAGCCTCCCTGCTGAAGGCTGCGGCTGAAAAGGGTTTTCTGAGAAGGAGGAATGGACTCTGTGAACTCCGTCTGAAGGTGGGAAGCTTGTAACAGTTCCCCAAGAGCAAGAAGAGCCCAACACTGTCTGTGTTGGGGTCCTCAGATCGTCCCCCAAAGAGCACGAGACAAGTATGCAAGGGCGAGAGCGATCATTGAAATCCCAGCACGCGGGGGTCAGCTGCTCCGTAAAATGGCCACCCCGAGAGGAGCACATAGGCAACTTTTAAGCACATTTAGGCGCGAATTCCAAGGCGGGAAACGAGTGTCTCTAGCTCATCGGTGAGTTTGTATTTGGGGGTACGGGTGCTCTGTGGATTGGTCCGGGCTGGTCTGGTGAGGGGCGGAGCCTGATGGATTGGTCCATCTTCTACTTCCTAGTCTTTTGGAGCAGGAAGTGTTTTAGGGCCGCCCCTTGCCCTTTAGGTCCGGGACCTCTCACCCGGCGACCATCGTGGGGGGCAGCAGAGACCACAGAAGTCAGGCTGACTCAGACCCAGCGCGGGGATGCTGCCTAGTCCCTGATCTCTGCCCCTGTAGCCCCATCACCTACTAAGCTGAGACGCCCTGGAAAGACCAAAATCGCAACTTGCTCTGGAGCCGCTTTTGTGGGCGGCCACCTTTCTTCCAGCGAGACTGTAACGGAGAAACCGTGCTAGGAAGAGCCAAACAGGAAACGCTGGAGAAGGGGAAGAAATCAGGAGAAGGAAATTTGAATCGGACAGTGATTGAGATAATGATCCTTGAATCTGAATGAAGAATTACCGAATCAGACAAAGTATCCTAGATTAGACTAAATGGAGTTTCCACTATTAGTCAGATGGGTGCTTGAGAGCTAGCAGGATCCTAGTTGTCCAAGAAAATTTTTAAAAACCCAGGATTTGCAGAATGCGACACCAGCGAAACTTGATACTCCTGCGGTAATTAATATTCACGCCCTTGATGGAGCTGGCAGATAAATCAACACTGTTCCCCATTTGAAATGAAGAGGCTGAGCCTCGGACGCAGTCAGGTTTGGCTCTGCAACCACGGTGTCCTCAGTCCACGCCCGGTGGACACACTCAGCTTCTGTTCTATCGACAAACCTTTTTATAATTAAGTGCTAAGCCGTTGCCTTGAAAGTGGACTCGGCACCTCCAACTCTGGCTGTGTGACACCCAACCCAGGTGCCTTGCCCTCCAAGGGACGCGGGCTGAGAAGGGAAGGCAGATGTGAGGACCGTGACGAAGTGAAACAACTAAGAGTGATTTAGGGAGCGATGGATACGTCCATCAGGGTTTCCTGGGAAGGCAGCCAGCCCCCCTGAGGAACACGGGGGCCGGGGGCTGCGGTGCCTTCGCACCTGGAGAAAGCAGGAGGGAGCGATGGGCAGGGGGAGGGCACCGAGGCTGGGCGAATAAGGTGGGGCTCGGCTCGGCGGGTCTCTGGTGGGTGAGAAAGGGGTTATTGAAGAGAACAGGTAACACTGAGATTTTGTCTTTTCTGTAACGTTCGATCCAGCTCTTCGGAGACTTTGTCTCAGGCTGGTGTGTTAGCTCCATCGCCCGAGACTCTCCTTTATTAAATTTCTGGACAATAATAAGAGTGACAATTTTTTATTACGATTTGCCTTGAAATTGAAACTTTGTTTCATTTTTTAAAATGTGTATTTACTTTTGAGAGAGGGAGAGAGAGACGGAGTAGGAGCAGAGGAAGGAGAGAGAGAGAGGGAGACACAGAATCCGAAGCAGGCTCCAGGCTCCGCCGAGCTGTCAGCACGGAGCCCGACGCGGGGCTCGAACCCACGAACCACAAGATCATGACCTGAGCCGAAGTCAGAAGCTCAACAGACGAGCCCCCCAGGCGCCCCGAAATTCAAACATTTAAAAAAAAAATCTTTCCATGCATATTCCCTTAAAAAGCACAATTGTCTTCGTGTATATTCTCTGCGGTTTTTTTTTAAGTTTATTTATTAATTTTAAGAGAGAGAGAGTGTGTGCAACAAGGAAAGGGCAGAGAGAGAGAGGGAGAGAGAGAATCCCAAGCAGGCTCTGTGCTGTCAGAGCAGAGCTGGACACGGGACTTGCTCTCACGAACTGCGAGATCATGACCAAAAGTTGGACGCTTCACTGACCGAGTCACCCAGGCGCCCCTTTGCGGTTTATATGGTGAGGAGAAAAACTCACTAAAGAGCATACATGAAACACTGTCAGCTCTCCACGGTTCTTCACACTCACGAATATTTGAGCGCTCACTCTATACGGCACACTGTGGTTATTTTGCATATTTGCAAAAATTTAAAACAACGTGAGTTTTGCTCTCAAAGGCCTCATCACGTCGTGAAGGGATAGAGAATTCCGCAAGGAAGAGAAATTCGAAAACACAGGTGGAAGAAAAGATGATGAAGTGTTTCGTCCTAAATGGCGTGAAGCAGGACGGTTTTACTGAAGTCGGAGTTCTTAGGATCTCCGTGCCACGCACCTGGGGTCCGCTTTCTGCCCTCGGCTCTAGGCTTCCCCTTGTCCCTGCTCGGGGCACGGGAGGGGAACACTGCCAGCACTTCTGGAACAATGGGAAGCTTTGCCAGGAGAGGGCGTTGGAGGGACACTGCACAAGGAAGACCACCTTGTGTTCCTCTGGGTTCTGTGGCCTCCTCCATCAGGCTCCCGTGGTCCCCGCCGGCCGGTCCCTGGCAGTTCACCCGGTGGCAGTCACCTTCACCCAGAAGGTGGCTTCTCAGTAACTCTCGCTTTTCAGTGGCATCAGAGCAGAGGACTCACTCCCGGTTCGTGTCTTCCTCTTCGCCATCTCTGACCCGGGGCCACTTGGGTGAGAGCCGCCACCATCTAGTGGCCACGTCCACACCCTCTTCTACCATCGTGCACACCAGCCCGAGAGGGACGGCGTGCTCCACAAAGTTTACTCCTTCCTCGAGTGTCCTTTCCAGATCCCTGCCAACTCCCTTCCCTTCATCTGCCTCTGTGCTCCGTCATCGCTACTTCCTTGCTGTCCATCATGTTGCTTTCACTCTGAAATCTCTCTGCGGTCCCAGGATTGCTGTGACTAAGAACCAACTGGCTTCCTGCGGCAACGCCATGGCGAGCCACCTGTGACCTGACCGTGGGCACCTCCGGCCAGAAATTTCCTCCCGGTGACCCTGGGTTAATAACCCATTGATTCTCTTAAGCTGCTGATTACACATCCTTTCTCCTATCTGCTTCCATTTATTTTAAACTATTCTATTGAATGTTATAACGTGTGCAATGATGCAGCTCAGGGAAAGCAGACAAGGTGGATACGGCAGGGGCTTTGGAGCCAGTTCACTCTGCGTGTGAACCCTGGGCTTCTGTCTTACTAACGGTGTGATTTTTGATCAAGCTACTTAATCTTACTGAAGTTCCGTTTAACTTCATGGAAAGCGAAGATGTTAAAACCCACTTCACAGGGTGTTATGGGTTAATTAATTACATGTTTATATCTGTCTTTATGGCGTCTGGGGCATGACAGGGTCTTGACGATGATAGCCGCCATGATGATCGTATTTTTATTATCGTTCATATATAAGTCTTCAGCTTAGGCAACAGACTGAAGAACGGAGAGGGGGAAGAGGAGGCTCGTTCACGGCAGAAGAGGAACTCAGGAGGACACAGTTGCGTGGGTAGAATGGGTTATCGTTAGAAGGAAGAAAGAAGAAGAGAGTGGCACTGACAAGTTACCATCTGATGAGTTTATGCCTCATGGAACCAAACATTACTCCAAGAACTTAAATGATGACTGTTCCTTCCGTGATTAATTTCATTTATAAGACACTTTCTTTCTGTGACTATTTATTATTATGGATTCTTTCTCTTCAGCCGGACCATGATTTATCTTTAGATAGAAACCCTGGCATTGATGTTTTCAAGTTAACCAAGGCTCTGCAAGACAAAATGTCACCCGCATCACGCGGCTTAAAGAGGTCAAAATACTTGCTTCTCTTGATGGTTCTCTTTCCGCTCTTGTGGGCGGTGTGGCAAAAGGTGGCCAGAAGATGTTTCTCCTTGAGATACAGCATCTTCTCAGAGGGTCTGAAGAAGGCTATGATGGGAGAAGAGTCGCATAAGAAATGACTTTCCATCTGACTTGAGTAGTTCAGGCTTGGTTATTGTCAAGAAACAAGCATTAGAGAAAAGGAACAAAAAAACCCACAATTTCAGATGATGGTCATTCCATGAAATTTGAATAGACTCCAACTAAACTTACAGGAATATTGAAAAAATAATGATAATGACAAAGGATGGGAGCCAGCTTTCTACTCTGAGTTATATTGACGTAAGAATAATATAACACGAAAATATAACCGTCTTTTTTTTTTTTTTTAAAGAAAACGCTTCTTTAAGACACTGATGACAGATTCATGGGTTGTTGAATTTCTAGGGTTCTTGTGACATTCCACTGAAAGTCCCGTAGCTTAGATGTCGTGTTTTCTAGCTTCGGTGATGCAATTTTTGAATGACACTCCATCATACTTGAAAACAGAATCAGCCTCCAGAAGAGATAACTTTCTAGGAATCAGAACCACACATGAACTTCGATTTATTAGGTCTCCGAATCCTTAGTAAAAGTAAATATTAATGAAACGCGGCCTGCCATTTGTAACTCTATTATCTTCTTTGCCTTAGCTATGTCTTCCCCAGGTCCCCGGATTGAAACAATTTAATCTGCTCCTTTAAAATTAATGCTAATCTATATGTTCTTAAGCTAATGTTTGATTAGGAAAAATGGAGGAGGTAATTCTAACTGTTGATGGTTTGCAGTACACTTTATATATCTTTCACTATGCTCTTCCTAGAATCCTAAATACTTATTCTTGCTTTAGCGCTCATGAGTGGTTTTTTAAAAAAAATACCTATTATAAACATTTTCAAACACGTTTAAAAAAAAGATATGATTGTATAATGAACCCTATGAACGCATGTCCTAGATTTATCGTTGTTAAAATTTGGACCTATGTCCTTCCTCGTTCCTTTGTGTTTTTTGTTCTTACTAAAATATCTTTTTTAATTTTTTCAAAGCGTATTTATTTTTGATAGAGCATGCGAGTGAGCTGGGGAGGGGCAGAGAGAGAGAGAGAGAGAGAGAGAGAGAGAGAGAGAATCCCAAGCAGGCTCCATGTTGTCAGCGCAGAGCCTGATGCAGAGCTTGAACCCAGAAACCGTGAGATCATGACCTGAGCCAAAACCAGGAGTCAGACACTTAACTGACCGAGCCGCCTGCTCACCCCGAGCTCAAACACTTTTTTAAGGTAAAGTGTATGCATTATGATGTTGCAGTTTAAATAATCCAATATACATCTAAACAAATAAGGACATTTTCTGATACGCCTACAATGCCGTTATCGCAGCTGACGAAAGTCATTCCTTATTAATGTCTAATACTCAGTCCACTTCCAAACTTCACGACAAAATACGTTCTTAAAAATAAGAAGGCATCTAGTTCCCCCACTGAGTCTCATGCTGGTTATTTTTTAAAGAGGAAGCACAACCTCCTATGCATTTACACACTTGTGACGTGGACTTGAACAGACCGGTCCTAGTCGGTCCTCAAGGTGGTATTTAATATCTCCCTCTATTTTTTGAATTCCCCATACTCTGCAAATTAGCTCTAACGTCTGCACAGAATGGATCTTGAAGATTTTTTAGCGAAGGTTCCGCATGGGTATTGGTGGGGTTATGAACGTTAGGTAATCATGTTATTTCCGCAAACATCCATTTCCTGATAGTTGGCTTTCGAATGAAGGTCAGTGGAATAGTAAGTGAAGACGTTTCATTGATAAGAAAGCTAGAACTCAGTTACCTCCACTATGTTCGAAAAAGGGAGATGTAATCGTTTTTAGCACATCAAAGCTTTTGCTTTCCATAGGAAGCCATATGTTTTTTCCACAACACACAACCCCCCCTCCCCGCCCCCCCCCAGCATTCGGTAAATGTTACTTTACACCAGGGCAGCCTTGTGTGGATTCAGGAAATGAATTCCTTTAGTGCTTTGGTTCATAGGTCTAAAAGTTCACGTAGTTTCTTGGGAAATCAGAGTTCTTGATACTATTTTGAATTCACTTATTATTGAAACAGAAGCAAACATATAGCAATAATGGAAGCCAAACATTCGGATAAGTGAACTAGCTATCGAAATGGTCCTAAAGTATAATGAAAACTTTAGGGCTCACTTTAACAATGCATACATAAGTATGTCTTGGTAAATATGCCGTTTCTTGGTGCAAATCTATCTAGCTTTGAAAATAAAACTTTGTATTTACTCTATACCCAATTATGTGCATCAGGCATCATTGCCACGGAAGGAAATAGAAATTTTTTATTTATTTATGAGTTAAAATTTTTTTATTTGATAGAGTTGACACACAGTGTTACATCAATTTCAGGTAAGACATGGAAATTTTAAAAAATGTTTTAATGTTTATTTTTTATTTTTGAAAGAGACAGAGCAAGAGCAAGGAAGAGGCAGAGAGAGAGGGAGACACAGAATGCAAAGCAGCTTCCAGGCTCTGAGCCATCAGCACACAGCCCAACACACAAACTGTGAGTGAGATCATGACCTGAGCCAAAGTCAGATGCTTAACCGACTGAGCCACCCATGCACCTCAGAAATGGAAATTTTAAATAGAGAAACTCATGATGTTGGTTCGTAACCTTTCCCAGGTGAGATCTGAAATCACCCTCTGTGTATGGAGGGCCGGGAGAGACCGAAGAAAGAGGTGGCCACTCCAGATTAGCAAGGGAACTTACATACGGGGTTGCCTCGAGCAGCCGCATGACAAGGTCTCTGGACCTACTTACCTGCAAAATCTTTAAGTTCTAAGGGTGCCTGGGTGGCTCAGTCAGCTAAGCATCAGACTTTGGCTCAGGTCATGATCTCACTCACAGGTTGTGCGTTGTGCGTCGGGCTCTGTGCCGTCAACGCGGAGCCTGCTTGGAATTCTCTCTCTCTCCCTCTTTTTCTGCTCCTTCCCCACTTACCCTCTCTCTTTCTTTCTGAAAATAAATAAGTAAAACTTAAAAAATATCTTAAATATTTCCATAGAGGCCTTAACGGGGGCTCAGTCGTGTGTAACGCATCCCACTCGAATGGAATTCTTGCTTCGGAGAAGCCCAGGGTTCTAACTGACTTTCCTGGTGTTTGTACCTTCTCAAAGAGGTCTTGCTGCTCTGGTCCCCACATGCGCCCAGATAGTATTAGTGATGGAGGCGCTGTGCCAAGTGTGGAACAAAAGTCCCCCAAATCCCGAACCCCTTACAAAAGCTTGCGCCTTTTTCACATTCTCGGAGCTTGGATAGGCTTACACCTTATAAATAAATGTCTTAGTCAACCAAATGACTCCCAAAACCTTGTGGCTCTGCCTCGGCCTTGAATTTTCTGTGGGTTCGTGGCCCCTCCTCTTCCTCACAGATACTCCGGCACAGCCTGCAGGATGTCTCGAAGCAGGGACTTCACCTGTTAACATTGCATCAGCAGTTAATGGGGTCATTTTCCTGAGGGGAAGTAGGAAAAGAGGAGCAGGTTCGCGGCCACCATCCTGACATACGGTGGGGCCGTGCAGGGGACCTTGGGGGAGCACTCGAAAGGTCTCCTCTCACATGAAGGCAAATTGATATCGGGACTCAGTGCCCCAGGGTGCAGTGAACAAGGTATCTGGTAAGTCCAGACCAGTGAGATACCCTCCTAGAACCGTAGTGAGCTATCCAAGATGGCGGCAGTCTTAGGCACAACGGCATGGATGGAGCATCACCGTGTTCAGTTCTTAGTAGTCCAGGAGCATCTGCCATGAGCCTTCTGTCTTTCGTTTCTGTGTTTACTGGCCATATACTGGCCATACGGGGCTGTAGAATGCATTGTGGGCAGGGCACACAGGACAGTAGTCACTCTGGGTCATTCTAGGCTAATTTCTCTTATCTCCTCATGCCCCCAGCCAATTTATATCATCTGACATCACCACCCTTCATGGGGGATGAGGGCAAGCTTACTGGTTCCCAGCTGGCATTTCCCCTTGTAAGGGCAAATCGGGACTGATTCCATTTTGCTTAAGGGCAAACTGGGACTGACTCCATTGTGTTCCGTGTCCCCCACCCTGAGTCCCCAGCGCCTGCGCAGAAGCTTGACCTATGGAACAGGACCCTTGACTCTTCCTCAGCCAATCGGCTAGGGCCACGACCATCACCCCTCCCACTGCCCCTAGACCCCTTTAAAACTATTGTGTGTTTTGGAACACGCTCTCTCTCTCGACCCACCACCCACCGCTGCGTTGGTGCAGGTATGAGATTGAGCTCGAGCTAGCTCGAATAAAGGCTCTTTGTTCTGGCATCGGACTCGGCTCCCTGGTGGTTTTTGGGGTCCCCGAATTCTGGGCATAACACCCTCAGCTCTGGTTTGATTAATCCAACATGGAGGCCAACTTCACCAACGGAGGTTTGCAGAGTTGACCTTGTAGGACACCTGTGCCCAGTGTGCTCTCTGGTGTTGGAGAAACAACAAACTTACATTCTCAGAAGGGAGGAAGCCCACTCTGCAGCTTCAAAGGACCTTCCTGACGATAACGGCTTGATCCTGTAATCATCAATGGCGCTGAGGGGATCAGAAAACTTCAGAGGGTACCGTGTATTAGAGTACACCACCAGAGCTGCTACAGTGAGTTCAGCTTGAGGCCTCTGGTCACCTCCAACGGGCCTCACCTGGAGGCAGCCCTGGCCTGCATCCTATCCTTGGGACTGGGACGTGGGAGGGACCCATCCCTAATTGTTCTGGATTCCTGAGGTCTCTGCTGGAGCAGGGGGCGAGATCAGGGGTTGTAGGGGCAGATGGGGCAGATCCGAGCTGTTGTTCAGGTTTCAAGGCCACCAGACACTTGGGTTGTCCGTCTACGTGTTCAGGTGGGGTCCCTGCAGCAATGAGGTCAAAGCACGTTACTTCCGGGTGATTTTTAACTGACCCTTTATAATTGATTGAAATCATCTTTTGGCTTTCTGAGCTTCCTCTCTTTCTTGGGTCTTTCTCAGACCCTGTACCCATTCCCAGGATTTATCGGTTTCCCCAGATCGACACTGAATCGCCAACATCACAAATGTCTCGTCCTATGACTGGGCCCAGCCTGTGTATCTGCGCCCCACACCAGGTGCTGGAGGAAGAACTGGAGAGTCTTTTTTTCTTATGTTTAGTTTGGGGAGGGGAGGGGCAGAGAGAGAGGAAGGCAGAGGATCTGGAGTGAACTCTGTGCTCAGAGCAGAGAGCCGGATGTGGGGCTTGAACTCACGGGAGATCATGTCCTGATCTGAAGTTGGATGCCCAACCAACCGAACCACTCAGGCCCCGCAAGAATTGGAGAATGTTGGTTTTCATCCTTGTAGTGCCCGTGGCCCCATCTGGGCCTTCTGACCCAGGGCTGTCTCTCATTCCCAGCTTCCTAAGAATGTGTTTCTCCTCCCCTGTGGATTCCCAGGGTCCCACATGGCCAGGAAGCCTCCCCCCCACCCCCGAGAAATGCCCTCGCCCCCGAGTCCCATCAGCTCACTAGCCACGCCTGGAGGCCCTCCCAGCGTTTTGCTGGAACTTGACAGTCGTAGGGATAAGCGCAGAGCAAGGACGTTTTCTCGCCGTGAGTGTGTCCTGCCCTGCTGGCTGTGGTCGCCGTGGTTATGCTCTGCCTTTCCTCTGGATTGGGGGTTGAGGGGGCCTCAGGGATGCCCTTGTTTCACTGTCGGGCCCCCCAATGACCTCCTCTTTGCTGTCCTCACCTCCCCGGGACTTCTCTCTCACAGTGCACTCTTTGGAGTCCTTCAAGGCAGCATCTGAAGCAGCTGGAATTTTCCAGCTGTCCCCCTACCCACGTGGGGGGTTCATGCATCTGCCACAGGGGC
This sequence comes from Paradoxurus hermaphroditus, assembly GCA_004024585.1. NCBI lineage: Eukaryota > Metazoa > Chordata > Mammalia > Carnivora > Viverridae > Paradoxurus > Paradoxurus hermaphroditus. The sequence goes on from PITB01030105.1 coordinate 12,578, forward strand.
CGTCTGTCCCCACCCACCTGCCACCTCGGGATTTCCCCACAGACGCCTCCTTCCCCAGGCCCATCTCCTCAGGGTCCTGGCTCGTTCAGCAAGTGTGACCTCAGAAGCTTCCGGGGTGCGATCGGAAACCGGCTCCATAGGCGGAAGGCGGGGAGAGACGGGGAAAAGAAGCAGCCGGTCCGGAAGGGCCGGCGGCAGGCGTAATGAGCGAGGGAACTCACCTCCGAGGCTGGTCGTGGGAGCCACGCAATGCGATCTCTGCCCTGCCCCCAAGTCTTGAAGTTTCTACAGAGGCCTTAATGGGGCTCGGCCGCGTGCGCTGTCCAGAGGGTCTCAGCGCCACGGCGCTCTCCTGGGGCTGTGTCCTGGGGACAGCTTCTGGGAACAGGGGAGCCGAGAGGGGTGAATGTCCCAAGGCCAGGGGAGGGGGTGAGCAGCCTCCGATCGCCTGGGTCCAGCTCTGGATCAACCCGCTCTCACGTCTACTTGAGGACCTCCTCCAACACGTGAACGAATCCAATCTTTTCTTCCAGAAAACGATACTGACAAAGCACATAAGCAAAGGTAATCTTATGGAGACGGGGCAAGATTTTGTTTCAACGTCTCCAGCCGATGCTCATCCAAAATGTTAACACATTTCTAAATGCTTCAATTACTTTCAATCCTTACGTATCTTACCACGCGAGGCATCATAGCGGCTACAGCATTTCTTTAAACGTTCTGTTCTTTACAGAGAACCTGTTTAACACACTTAATTTCCTGTCTCTAATGACATCATTAAGATTTATGTATTTTTCATACTCGTAACGAGGCTTCCTGCCGTTATATTCGACGGGAAAACGAATAACCCTCAATATGGGATTGGCTGATGGACCGACTGACTCCCGCGTGGAAATCACCGTGTTCACAGCTGCTCACATAGTTTTTGAGAATCTCGTCATTCTCTTGCTCAGAATTTTCTTGTTATTTTAAATACACATTAATGTATGTTAACACGAGCTATGGAGGGTTATTTCCATGACCAACTGCTTTCTTTTTTTTTTTTTTAATTTTTTTAATCTTTATTTTTGAGAGACAGAGACACAGAGCATGACCGGGGGAGGGGCAGAAAGAGAGGGAGAGACACAGAATCCGAAGCAGCCAGCTGCTTTCTTATCCAAACCATCCTTCTGGTCGTTTGCCTGAAAATACCCTTTCCGGTCCCCCAGGTTCTAGAATTCAGGCTGAACATCCTCTGTGTCATCTTACCAGTCTCGTCGTCTGGAACCAGGTTGCCTCTCTCACAGCCTCGTTTCCAGAACTCTGAGTGTCAACAGTGGTGTTTGTTTGTCTGTCTTTAATGTCAAATCCTTTCCACTCTCCTGAACTATCGACGTCTTGGTTTGTATTCCGCTATGACAACTCGCACATTGTAACCGGTGACGGAGGGGTGAGTGGCGGCCCCAAGGATGTGTCCAGATCCCAATCCCAGACCCCTTGGCTGTCACCTCATATGGCAAAAGGCGCGATGACATTAATACAAGGGAGTAGTACTCGGCAATCAAAAAGAATGAAATCTTGCCATTGGCAACAACGTGGATGGAACTAGAGGGTGTTATGCTAAGTTAAATTAGCCAGTCAGAGAAAGACAAATATATGGCTTCACTCATATGAGGAACTTAAGATAGAAAACAGATGAACACAGGGGAAGGGAGGCAAAAGTAATATAAAAACAGGGAGAGAGACAAACCATAAGAGATTCAAGTACAGAGAATAAACTGAGGGGGGCTGGAGGGGTCGGGGTGGGGGATGGGCTAGATGGGTGAGGGGCGTTAAGGAGGACACTGGTTGGGATGAGCATGGGGTGTTATATGCAGGGGATGAATCACTGAATTCTACTCCCGAAATCATTATTGCTCTCTATGCTGACAAACTGGGATGTAAATTGAAAAAAGAAATTATAAAACAAAAGACACGTGAAAATTGTGTCCCTCAGGCCACGGCGGAGCCGCCAGCACAAACGGAGCCCTGTGGCCGTAAACAGCCATGAAACTAGACAGAACGGAACAGGTGCGTGTGGAGGGAGCCTGGACAAGAGACTGCATGGGGTTCCCAGAGGGAAGGGAAACAAATGAAGAGAGACCCCTTCCTGTGGCACACTGCGGGGGGGGTGGGGGGGCAGCAGGGTGGTCCTGCAGAACCCACGGTTCAGGCCTACCACAGAGGCTGGAATTTGAGGGGTGGGTTGCAGACAGAAAGGATCGAAGTGAGGAAGAAACTCGTCCGGGGATCTGTTTGCAGAGAGGCCAAGCCGTGCGTGCGCAGGACGGAGATGGAGGCGCTGAGCTGTGGGGACAGCGACACTGAGCTCTGTGTGTGCAGGACAGGGACGCAGCGAGATCGCCCGGAGAGCGCAGGCGGGGAAAACACCACTCTTGACCTGCTCTGCTCCCAGCGAGGGCCGGAGCTCATTGGTGGGAAGGGAGTGGGGTGGGGGTGGGGGCGCTGGGAGCCGTCCTGTTCCAGCCAGGCCTTGATGGGGGGGGGGCGGTCTTACCAAGCAGCTAAGCATTAAGAACATTTCCTGGTTCTGCTGCGTCCGGGCTGATGCTACCACTGCCCCCGAGTAAAGACCACCTGACCCTTTTGTAAACACTTAACAAGCAGGGTTCACTGGGAACAAGCTGCTGGATCCTGGACCCCGGCAGCCGGATGAGAGACCACGATATTCGGACAGTGTTTGCATAGCAGCCAAACTACCAAGCGAGATAACACCCCGAATCCCCAGCCTAAAAAATAAAATAAAATAAAATTAGTAGATGCAAAGATGCAGCAAAAGAACGCATAACCTGAAAAAAAAGTCTGTCGATAGAACTTCATGGACATGTGGAAATAACAGATAAGTATTGAAAGCAGCTATTAAAAATATGTTTAGATGTGAAAAGAAGCATCGATCTAATCAGGGAACAAAGAGGGAATCTTAAAAATAAAGTGGAAACGATGGGTGTCTGGGGGGCTCAGTGGGTTAAGCGTCTGACTCTCAGTTTCGGCTCAAGTGATGGTCTCAGAGTTCATGGGTTCGAGTCCTGTGTCGGGCTCTATGCTGACAGCGTGGAGCCTGCTTGGGATCCTCCCTCTCCTCTCTCTCTGCCCCTCCCCGACTCATGCGCACGCACGCACACACACGCATGTACAGACACATGCTCTCTCTCTCTCTCTCAAAATAAATAAAGTTAAAAAAATAAGACAGAATAGAAACAATACAAAGGGCCAAATGGAAATTATAGAAACGAAAAGTAACATATGTGCAATGAAGCATTAAAGTAAATGCTTGAGATTCATAACTCAAATTATCATTAATAACGAGGAAAGACCATTAGAACATATTCGAATTAAAATCCAGAGAAAAGCATCTTGAAAAGTCCGGACAGTCTCAGTAACCCAAGGGGCAAGCCAAGGGGCTTCTCTCTCTGAAGAGAGCGTTTTTAAGTTTCTCATCCTAAGTGACAGCCCTGCATTAGTTTGAAGCCAGTTCTCTTTTCTGCTAAACAGAGAGGGGTACAGTGTTAGAGACAGTGCGCCCCAGACTTCTGCTCACTGTGAACCTTGTTAAGGGAGATGATGGCTGAAAATTCTGTTTTGATTGCTGTTGGCTCTGAACACTGCGAAACTTTTCTGGGGTGCTGTGAGGCCTGTTTAGTTTGCTATGGATTAGACTAAGTCGCTGTGTGTTAAACCTTGTTAGGTATTAGATTTAGAGACTTAGGAATGCACTAGACTCCTGGCCCGTTTGCTGTGATGGCTGTGAACCCTGTTTGCTGTGTTAGGGAATTGCCATGTGGTGAAAGTATGGTGCTGTGAGGGCTAAGGCCACTCCGTTGTGGTTTAAGTTCCATCTTAGAGTAGTTCTGAGCCCCGAGTTCCAGGAAAACAAGTCACCCTGGACTCTGCCCCGGGTTCCAGGAAACAGAGTAGCCAAAAGGCCAGACCCAGATTAGCAGACCCTGTCACCACCCCGGGTGGGACAGGACTCTGATTAGCAGACCCTGCCTCCACCTTGAGTTCCAGGGAAACCACAGGAGGTCAGATTCCTAGAAGAGCCCCTAGCAAAACTAATGAGTGTCCAGCCCACGCGCGCTGACCATTTGAATCTGCGCAGGACCCCCAAACTAAGCCAATCCAAAGCTAGCCCGCGCCCGCCAAATATGAAATACTCAATCAGAAACTAGCCCGCGAAAATGCCAATCAATCAATTCAAAGCGTCCCCATTCCCACCCAGAAAGTGTACTCGAACCCTGATAAAAAGCCCGTGTAAACCTGGCTCAGGGCTCTTGCCACTGCCCCGCTGAGCCGGGAGGTGCCAGAGTCCGAGCTCGAGCTTCGAATAAAGACCCTTTGCGTTTGCATCAGTCCCGGCTCCCCAGCGGTCTGCTCGGGATCCAGAATTTGGGCACAACATCTCTCTCTTTTATTAAGTGTTTATTTATTTGAGAGAGAGAGAGAGAAAGAGAGTGCGAGGTGGGAAGGGGCAGAGAGAGAAGGAGTCACAGAATCGGAAGCAGCTCCAGGCTCTGAGCTGTCAGCACACAGCCCGATGCGGGGCTGGAACTCACAGAATGTAAGATCATGACCTGAGCTGAGATCGACGCCCAACCGACTGAGCCCCCCAGGCGCCCCTACCGTCTTCC
>PITB01030106.1:0-17231 GCA_004024585.1 Paradoxurus hermaphroditus
TCAATAACGTTTTTCGACCCTAGTCCTGGTCTCTGCCCTCCTTCCTCATGGGATTAGCAAGACCTACCTATGCCCGGTCTGTAGAGTCACCACGGGCATATCCGCAAGGCTGGGGGTGAATCTGGGTATTTATTCGATACTTAGTTTCATCGTTGGAAAGTCAGCGGGTCGGCCCGGAAAGGACACAGGCACGATGCTGTGGGGGGATTTCTAACAACGGAATGAGATTCCGCTTAGCGGCCATTTCGGGACAACCAGAAACGATCCGATCCCGGAGCGGGACGTGCCCTGGGGCACATGTGTTGACCAAGGCTTGCTGGAAAGGGCTGCCGCCCCGGGGTCGACTCTCCGCTGGACCACGCTCTCTGCGGGGCCGTTCAGAGAGAGGCAGAAATCCTTTTCAGATCCGACCGCGGCAGCCGGGCCGGGGAAGGAGGAGGTTAAACAGATTACGTGCTCCACAGCGGGGAGCTCCTAATAGAGCCTATTCCGGGGAGACCTAAGACCCCAGGATTCCGCCACAGAACCTGGCAAACCCACGGATCTTTACTTCATTCGAGCGGTTGAAAAGCAAAGCTGAGACTTTGGTGTTCGTGGCGGTATATAAGGAACATAAAGTTTACCATTTCAACCATTTTTAAATGTCCGATTCGGCGGCCTTAATCACACACGCAGTGTTGTGCCGATATCGCCACCGTTTATTTCCAAGTTTTTTCATCCCCTGAAACAGAAACTCTGTCCCCCTTAAGCAGTAACTCTTCATCCGTCTCCCCCACGGCCCCTGGTACACCCCAGTCTGCTCTCTGTCTCTACGAATCTGCCTACTCGAGATGTTTCATGGAAGTGAAATCATACAATACTTATCCTTCCGGGTCTGGCTTGCTTCACTTAGCATCATGTTTCCAGATTCGTCCATGTAACAGCACGTGTCAATACTTCTTCTTAAGGCTGAATGCCATTTCGTTGTGTGCATGGACCCCATCTTATTCATCGATTCATCCGTCAAAGGACACCTGGGTTGTTTCCGCCTCCCGGTTCTTGTGAATAGTGGGGCTGCCATGAACACAGAGGGACAAGGGCCCGAAGTCCCTGTTTTCAAGTACGTTGAGTATATGCCTAGGAGTGGAGTCGCTGAGTTGGGGGTAAGGGAAACTGCGATTTTGCTTCGGAGCTTCAGTTTCTTGGCTAAGGCTTGTCCTAGACTACCAGACAGGAGCCCCGAGGGCCACGTGTCGCATGGGCCCCGTGTCCCGTGGGCCACGCTGCTGGCGATCATGAACTGACTCGTGTCTTTGTTGCAGTAGATGGCTCGCACCTTGTGCGTCGACGACAGCATGACTAAGGCAAGTGAACCAAGTGAGACCAAAAGCGGAGGTGAGGGAAGGTACACACTTTACACGTAGGAGCTTCCAGAAACCCAGGAGGAAGCACAATGCTGGGGCACAGAAAGGAAACCCTCCGCAGGGACAGAAAACCCGGCTCAGCGTGACACATCTCTTCCTTAGAAGCTACTAATGCTTGTTTTAAACTGAGTGCTAGCCTGCCCGCACCATCGGACACTTTTTCATGATCGGTGAGTTTAGGAGAGCCTTTTTTTTATTTTTTTTTAATGCAGCTTTACTTACATGTGCATGGCTCCATGACTTAGGCTGATGGGTCGCCCTCCTCCTGTCATAAGCAGGTGTGTGCTTATCCTGGTAGCTCTTGCAGGTGCATGGGAACACGACTGTGTTCCCATGTACCGTGAGGATTAAGTGAGGGAATAGATTAGAAGCACCTAGGGGGCGCTTGGGTGGCCCCGTCGGTTAAGTGACCGACGCTTGGTTTTGGCTCAGGTCATGATCTCATGGTTCGCGGGTTCGAGCCCCACGTCGGGGTCCACGTTGGTGGCAAGGGGCCTGCTTGGGATTTTCTCCCTCTCCCTCTTTCTTTACCCCTCCTCTGTTTGATCACTCTCTCTCTCTCTCAAAATAAATAAATAAACTTTAAAAAAATTTTTAAGTACCTAGGATAGCACCTGCATGTAAATGAGTTTGGGGAACGTATACTATTCAAGGGATATGAAGAGAACCCTGGACCCTGATTTCAGGTTGCTCATAGTCTCAGAGAGATGGTTTCTAGCCCCAAGTTGAGGAAGGTCTCACAGGTCACGGGAGATGTGGCATTTGAGCTGGGGTTCCGGCGGGTGTAGATGGGGACGAAGCCCAGGCATTAGGATTTGACCAAGGCGTTAGACGGGAATGTTCAACGGCCCAGTGCCACAGCCCCAGTGCTCACGTGTGCACATCATGGTGACCAGGGAGCTTGTTAGAAATGCAGATTTTCTGGCTCCCTCCACAGAGAGCGGCTTACGAGGTGTGGAGGGGGCTGGGAAGCTGCGGTGTTGGCCCGTCCTTCGGAGGTCCCTGGGGGGAGTGGCTCTCAGGTACAGTTTGGAGATCGCTGGCCAGATTGGAGGGATCGAGGTCAGATGAGTTAAGCCTCAGAAGGTCTTGAACTGAGGTGTCTCGGTCAGTGAAGCATCTGACTCTTGATTCTGGCTCAGGTCATGATCTCACAGTTCGTGAGTTCAAGCCCTGTGTCGGGCTCTACGCTGACAGCGCGGAGCCTGCTTGGGATTCTCTCTCTCTGCCTCTATCCCGCTCGTGCTCACTTTCTCTCTCTCTCAAAATAAGTAAATAAACTTAAAAAAAAAAAAAAAGGAGAGGAAGAAGGTCTTGAGCCAGAGTGAAGGTGTGGGTGGAAACGGAAGTTCAGAGGAGAGAAGATGGGAACTAGGACAGGTATTCTGACACGCGCCGTCACGGGGAAGGTTCCCGCCGAGTGAAGGAAGCCGGGCACGAAGGGCCCATGTTGTCTGATTCCATTTACACGAAACGTACAGAACAAGGAAATCCGTAGAGACAGACATCTGATTGGTGGTTGCCAGGGTTTGGGGGAGGGGGGAGGGGGTGATTGCCGATGGGGACAAGGCTTCTTTTAGGGGTGATAAAAAGTTCTGGAAGTAGACAGTGGTGATGACTGCGCCATGTTGCGAATGCACCAGATACCACCAAACTATCTCATTTAAACTTGTTAAGATGATGCATTTCATCAGATGTGTATTTTACCGCAATGAAATTGAAAGGTAACTGAGTGTATTTTCACATGGGTCCGTTTTATAAAAAGTAAAAGGTGACTTTCCCCCCATTCCCGCGTGGAGCATGCGGTCGGCGGCCCCAGCCAAACAGTGTTGCAGTGTATTTTACTTATGTTATTTTGAAGGCAGTTACTCGGGACCTCTGTAGGGGACTCCTGCAAAAAACTCCAGAGAAATAAAGCCGAAGGTGTAAAAGAGAGGCTGAAATGCTTACACACAATCTCTCTCTCTCTCTGCGGGCACACACCACGTCGTCTTGAGGGAGGTCCACCATCAGAGCTGTTTCCCTCTCTTATTTTTACTGGCAGGGGAGAGCGGGAGGCGGAAAGCAGGAACAGCAGACGCTGGGGCCCTCTGAGCAGAACCGGGGCCCTGGCTTTGCAGCAGAGACGACAGAACCCTAGGTGATGGGGGCCAGGTCCCCAAGTCTCCGGGATGTGGCTTAGAGAGCTTCGGTTTGCCACCGCTCCGGTCTCAGGGGCTGTATTTCCCCTTCTTTGAAGGAAGCAGAGCAGCAGAATCCATCCCCATCCAAGACGCAAGGCCCTGGAAACCACGCTGACGGCCTGGCCAGCTCTCGGGCAGATACTCAAACGCCCGGGGAGCCAGCCAACGCAAACACTCGGCGGCTTTCCAAGCAGTCTCTAAAAGCCATGTGCACCTAGCACCCACTTCCTGTGCCCACCGGAAGGGGTGCAGAGTTGACCCGCCGCCTGCAGAGATGGCCCCCGACCCCGAGCCCGCAGGTGGGCTTCTGCAGGAAGGGACGCCATCCCAAATATTAGTTTAGCTGCCGGCCCTGAGGGGCAAGAATGCTACACAGCTCGGGTGGGTAGAAAGCACTGGTGTTTTCTTTTTCTTTCCTCACTGTAGGTTACGAGCTCTGATGAAAGGGTGGACTTTGATCCCACTCTCGCTCAGCCATCCCCAGGAAAGGGAAAGCCAAGGAGAGCCAGCAGAGCCAGGAACCTGCCGTGAAGGGCGCAGCGTCAGCAGAAAGTGGTCTCCCTCAATGTGGAAAGAAATTGTTGCTCGGGACTTACTCCAGAGGTTACATTTTAGGAATCACCACGCCTCAATGTTCTGCTTTGGCTCCAGAGACCTAGAGAGACTCTGGCTGTATATCCTTTCCAGAGATATGCAAGCACTCCTGACATGGCTTGGTTTAACCCAAATTCATTCATTCATTCATTCATTCATTGTTCACTGAGTGTGTTCTCTGTATATAGAACCTGCCCAGGGGCTGCCTGGGGGGTTCAGTCAGTTAAGTGTCCACCTTTGGCTCAGGTCATGATCTCATGGTTTGTGAGTTCAAGCCCCACATCGGGCTCTGTGCGGACAGCTCGGAGCCTGGAGCCTGCTTTGGATTCTGTGTCTCCCTCTCTCTCTGTCCCCCCCGCCCCCACGACTCGTGCTCTGTCTCTCTCTGTCTCTCAAAAATAAATTTATAAAAAATATTTTAAAAACATTAGAACTGGCCCAGGTACAGTGGAGGCCCAAACTCAGCACCTGGGCCCAGTTCCCCACAGGTAGAAGACAGTGAATACATACCTGCTGAACAATGAATGAATGAATGAATGAATGAAACTTGGGCTTCTAGAAATTCACAACCCAGTTTGGATGGGAAAACCTACACGGACAAAGTTGATCCCATGAAATAAATAACATCATGAGAGGAGTCAGAGTAGGGGTCCGAGCGTGTGTGGACACACACAAAGTGTCACACACTTTGTCGATGTGACAAAGTCATCACGGGAAAGTTTGATTTGAGAGGAGTTGAAGAATAAGCATGTGGGGAAGGGATGAAAGAAGGCATGTGAGGATGCAAATAAGCAAGGAGTGTCAGGGAGATGGTACGTGGAACATTCTGGAAGGAGAGGTGCAGCGAGCCGCGGGACAGGGAACCAGGCAGGCCGCCAAAAGGGCGTGTGCATCTGCAGGCAAGGGGAGCCTCGGCAGGCTTTGGCTTGTGCTATGAGACCTAAAGATAGATTTTGGATGGATTACGCCAATATCAGATAGAGGATGAGCTGGAAAGAGAATGAAATTGGAGGCAGGGAACCAGCCCGGGCGATAGCCAAGAACTTTTGCAAGGTCTTAGCCTCCTCCTAGACTCCATCAGGATTCTACAGGATTCTACGACTACAATCCATTCAGCTACAAGCCCACTCCTCACCGAGACAAGTCTCCGTGCATGTAAAACTGTGCATGCGCTCTCAAGGGCGTGGTTGCATCCCTAAAACCCAGTCGCGGACTCCCTAGGGTCCAGGGACCCCCCCCCCCGGGTTAAATATCCCTCTGTTAGGGAAACTAACCTTTCCTAAATCCTGGTGCGAGTTGAGCTGGATTCTTTCTAGAGGGTTGGAGAATGCTTTTGCATTAAGGTTCAAGGGGAAGGAGCAGACACTTTACTCTGAGGTTTAAGCATGAGGCTCGGAGACTAGCGACTGTGGCTGCCCGCCCCAACCATCAGTACGTGCTGGCCGGGGTGTGGACCAGTGGAAATGCCCCGTCTGGACACTGAAGACACTATAGGACCTTTGCCATGTGGCCGTGTGTGTCACCTGCAACATAGAACGGAGCAGGTGCGCTTTCTATGGGCGACTGAGCAAAAGCGTGTTAGGTTAGTGAAAAGGACAAGCTGAGCTAGGCGTTCGAAACACAAAACCATTGAACGCGTTTTCTTTTTGTTATTAAATTAGTGCCGCTCTCGGCGAATACTTTTTCTCAGATGCGATACGTGCTTGGTGTGGGGGGCGGGTTTTGTTCTTCTGAAGAGCGTCCACATGGACCTTGGGTCATTGTTGAAGGCACGCCCCCATGACAGTGATGGACACGGGGGCGGGGCCGGTACGGTGTGTGGCGGACCGAGACAGAACTAGTGCCTAAGGATCAATTCTAAAAGGAAGCGGGAAAGAAGTTAAAGTTCTGGGATTTGTATGTAAACCTAAAACTAATGCAATACGAGGAGACTGATGAACTAGAATTACACACACGTCCACACCCCCCATCGGCGCGCCCACATACCCAGGAGAGAGATTAAATGGATTATGCACTTGCAAGTTGTTATCAACAGTCTGGGGGTCACAGAAAACGGGCAAGCAAGAGAACGCAAAGGTTTCCGGACATTGAGAAGAGGAGGCCACCACCAGCGTTCCATCGTGTCGTGAGGGATCCAGGCAACACTTCAAGGGGAAGGTTTAAAGAGTTTTTAAGAGAAAGTGCCCTGTGATAGAGTTTGCACAGAATGTGTTCTAACAGCTGCATTCACGGAAGGCCCAGCTGCGTTTTTTATCCGCGGTATTCAGCCAGCAACGCGTTGTATAGGCGAAGGGAGAAGAGGCCTTTGGAGTCGGTTGTGTTTCTTCGGGTGGCTTCGATGCTCCTGGGTGACCGGTTGTCACAGATCCATCTTCCGGCTCTAACTTGGCCTCCACAAGCCGGTGACTCAGGCTCTACCTTGTTGCTTATTAACTAGGAGGAATGCGTGTGGGGCTTTTCGGGGCTTTCAAGAACTTTGCCATTGTAACGGGGCTGATTTATGGTGCTGCTTTTATGGCTCCGGCTCCGTTCCGTGCGCCCAGAGACGCGGAGGTCGCTCTCACGGACAATGCGCCGATTACTCACGGATCCCAAGTGAGGCGCAAAGGAGGGGGCAACCCAGCTCTCCCTCCCGGGTCAGGAGTCCCGGGGGAAACACGGCCAACAAACCGTGGGCGAGACTGTAGAATTCCGCACTCCGGGGCAATCGAGTAAGGCGACACACAGGCGGGTGGCACTTACTGACGACCAGGATCGTTCGCATGCGACCATGCTCTTCGAGAAACACCGAAACACGCTTCTCGCCCACAGGGGGAAGTCACTTCACGTTTGCTCGTCGGTATTTTCTTCTCGCCCTGCCCGAGAGCCGACACTGATCTGTTAAATCCCTCCACCGACGGGAAGAGAGAAGGGAGCACCCTCGCTCCCGAGAAGGAAGAGCGAGTCCTCTCGTTGGCGCCATAGGTTTCTTCTGGGCGGCAATAAACACCGCAAGTGTGGACATCCAAGGCGAGCCCAGCCCGAAAGGCTTCCTGCGGCCCCGCGGGGGGCTGCTGGGGCTGCCAGTGGAAGGTCTGTGCCGACCCGTCTTGCTTCCCACCGCTGTTAGGCTACGTGCGCCCTAACTAGAAGGGCTTTGGGATTTTTCAAAGGCATTTTAAATTAAAAAAAATTTTTTTAATGTTTATTTTTGAGACAGAGAGAGATAGAATCTTGTAGGCGAATCTGCAAACCACCTGAGCCTGCCACGTGTGCAAAGGGAAGGAGAGGCCCCCCGCCCCCCGCCCCCCTTCTCCGCCACCGGGTTCCTCCCGGAGGACACTGAATCGCCAGGGCAAACACAAAGAAGGCTTTGCTTGGAGTGCAGACCCCAACCTGCTTATGTTGTGGCATAGGCTGTGGACCCCGTCCTATTTTAGATTTTTAAAATAAATAGCCCCGAGGGAAAAACTGGCTTTACCTCAACACACAGAAATTTAATTTTAATGGCCATGAATGCAGCTATTAACACACGGTCCCTTCAGGTACAAAGGACTCCTACCAGCAGAGACCTCGGCCAGGACCCGAGCACGGGGGTTTCCAGAAGAGTCTGGCGTGTGCATCGGAGACTGTGTGCTTGAAAAAGTGAAAATAACACTGCACAACAGAGTTACCTTTTGCTTCTCTCTCTCTCTCTGTCTCTCATTCAGAAAATTCTTCCCAGATCCTATCCCCTCGAGCGACGGAACCACCGGAGCAGAAGGTTCCAGGGTTCCGAAGGGAAACGCACGTGACTGCCGGCTCTGACGGGGACCATCCCAGACCATGGCACTGAACGCCGAGTTCTGGTGGAGGGCAGGCGCTCAGAGCAGACTGCAGAAAGACGGCCGCGGAGGCGGCCCTGGGCGTGTGGCCCGGCACCGAGTGTGGCCGCAGTCCTCACCCGGACGAGACAGCCCCTCCGCTCGGAGGGGAGTTTGGGTGGAGGAAGGTCATCGGGCCGAGGGGAGTGGAGTCAGCGACAGCAACAGTTTGCACGTCAGAAAGGGCACCAGACGATCCTAAAGCAGCCTGCGCGGCGGAGACACCTTCTTCCTCGACTGTATTTTTCTGCAATATTCCCACGCTTCTGATTTTTAAGAATTTTTTTGATGTTTTTACTTATTTTTGAGAGAGAGACAGGGTGAGTGGGGGAGGAGCAGAGAGAGCGAGGGAGACACAGAATCCAGAGCAGGCTCCAGGCTCCGAGCTGTCAGCACAGAGCCCGATGCGGGGCTGGAACTCACCAACAGTGAGATCATGACCTGAGCCGAAGTCGGACGCTTAACCGACTGAGCCACCCAGGCGCCCCTCAATTTTTAAAACATTTCCTGATCAGCAAAAGGGAAATTTCCATATAATATCTTTACTTCATTTGCCCTGCGTCGAAAGTACTATTTTTCTACTAAAGGCTGATGTCTAGTGCTGTGCCCTCCCATATCCACACACCCCCTTCCAAGGCATCAGTGGGACATGCTGGGCTAGGGGGCAGATCTATTCCATTATGAAAAGTCCTAGGGCCGCAGGGCGGCTCAGTCGGTTGAGCGTCCAACTCTCGATTTCGGCTCAGGTCACGATCCTGGGGTGGTGGGATCGAGCCCTGCCTGGGGCGCCATGCTGGGTGTGGAGCCTGCTTCAGATTCTCTCTCTCCCTCTCCATCTGTCCCTCCCTTGCTCACCTGCAAGCATGCATTCTCTCTCAAAATTAATTAATTTAATTTAATTAATAGATTGAATTACTTATTAAAACGAGAGTTCTAGATTTCGTTCAAACCCATATCCTGAATAGAGCCCGAATGGGTGTGAAATGAGGCTCAATCCACAAAGAGTTTTCTAGAGAATACTTGGATGTGTTAAACACACGGCCCATTAGGGCAGAAGAGGCACCTGGTTCATGCAATTCACAACCACCCCCTTTTAACCCCCCAACACTCACCGGGACCGGCAGAAGGATTCGATCGGTTGAGTCCTAGACTAGAAATATCACGGCTTGTCTTTTTTTTTTTTAATTTTTTTTTAATGTTTATTTATTTTTGAGACAGGGAGAGACAGAGCATGAGTGGGGGAAGGGCAGAGTGAGAGGAAGACACAGAATCGGAAGCAGGCTCCAGGCTCCGAGCCGTCAGCACAGAGCCTGACGCGGGGCTCGAACTCACAGACCGCGAGATCATGATCTGAGCCGAAGTCGGCCGCTCAACCGACAGAGCCCCCCAGGTGCCCCACGACTTACCTTTTAATGTGTCATCTGTCTTTACGAGCTTGGACAAGTTAATTGACATCTTGTTTCCTGACTTCACTTCTCTGCAAAATGGAGGCTTTAGAAGTTTCAGTCGCAGAATGAAACTATTATAATTCAAATATAACACTTCTTGGTAAATCGGGGTCAAGTTTAGGAATGGATGAGAATCATTGGTCTGTTCCCCAAACTGCCCAGCTCCAACCTGCCTCCGTTGACCTCCCGTCGTCCGTCTCAGCTGGAAGCCCCGGTCTGGCCTCTGAGGCTCGGAACGCATCATCCTTTTTTTCCTTCGTCTCCTCTGTCCCCCTCCTTTGGGAACATTTTGCAAATGTTTTCGCTAACTCCTCTGCTGACGTCTACTTCGTGCCCACACCGGCCCTACCCCTGGCATGGCCATGGCATGACTCTAAGAAACCGATATCTAAGGGACAGCTGGGTGGCTCAGTCAGGTAAGTGTCCGACTTCAGCTCAGGTCACCGCTCACAGTTTGTGAGTTCGAGCCCCCACGTCGGGCTCTGTGCTGACAGCTCGGGGCCTGGAGCCTGCTTCGGATTCTGTGCCTCCCTCTCTCTCTCTGCCCCTTCCCCGTTCACACCCTGTCTCTCTCTCTCTCTCTCTCAAAAATAAACAACTATTTTTAAAAATTAAAAAAAAAATGGATATCTAAGAAAGACGGCTTTTCACCAAGATCTTCTGCCTCAGTTTCCTCCCCTCTGTAAGGAAACAGAAAAACCCTGTTTTGTGTGCACGCATACGGACACGGCCATCTCCACGTTGGCCTTGAGTTCCGTACAAGATGCGTGGCTCTGGCTTATTTTTAAATTTCTTTTTACACTCACTTCAGAAGAGGTGTAGCTGTAATAAGAATAATAAAAGCTAGGGGTGAGTTTGTGAGGAAAATGATACCAATTACCACACATCCCGAGCAGAGTTCCGAAAAAGTAGCCGAGGACAGGAATTAAGACGATGAAGCTTTTTAAGTCTTGTAAGTACGACTCTTTGAAACCCACTGTCTTTCAAAAACACCATAATGATCTTGCCATCATGACTTCAAACAGTCTAAATGAAACCCACAGAGAAAGACACGCACGGCTTCTTAGTGGGGGGGGGGGAGCGATTCGGTTAGAAAATTAATAGAAGGTAGACGAGTCATTACACGTAGCCGTCCTGTTGCTACAATAAATTATTACATTGTTGGAAGCTTTTATAAAATTAGATACTGCAGGAGCGAGGAAAACATGAAACCCTGTCTCGTTTATCGGAAAGATCAGTGGGAACTGAAATAATTCTTATCCTGAGCGAGGATTAAATTCTAACCTTTCCAAAAAAATG
This sequence comes from Paradoxurus hermaphroditus, assembly GCA_004024585.1. Taxonomy (NCBI): domain Eukaryota; kingdom Metazoa; phylum Chordata; class Mammalia; order Carnivora; family Viverridae; genus Paradoxurus; species Paradoxurus hermaphroditus. The sequence goes on from PITB01030106.1 coordinate 10,770, forward strand.
TCACTGAAATGAAAAAGCGCCTCTAACGGGGTGCTTCGTGCCGGAGCTTGAGCCCGACTCGGAGATCCGGGCCGTGATAGGCACCCGGCTTGCTGGTTCCCGCAGGTCCTAACGAGATGACGTCTCTCTTCTGCACCTGCCCGTCTCGCATGCAGGCTGGATGACAGCTCATAGCCAGCGGCTCAGGGCAGGGAGCAGCCTGGCCGGCTCGAACTAGTTTAAAATGACACATGTAGCTTCCTTATCACGCGTTTTGATAGGTTCGCGGCTCCCCTTACGGATCGGACACCCAGGGGAAAAATATCTTTGGGTGAATTTTAAATGTTCAGCTCCCTCTTTAAGGAACACACAGACCGTCCTGATCTAATTCCATGGCCAAGGAAAATGTCTATTCCGATGGCCTCCCAGACCCCCGAGTTACCGCGGGGGGCGACACCCGCTCAGGATTTAGTTTACACGTGGGTCTCGTCTGGACTAGAGGCACTGCGTCTTCTGAAATTCTCTGATAACTGATATTCCTCCTTTTTTGCTCCAAAAGCCAGAGGAGGAGGCTTCTGCTTCTTCCCTGCTCTCCGGGTGAGAAAGCGCAGCAGCAAAGACCCAAATCCAGAAACGGCAGCCACCGAAGAGCTTCTGGGAAAATTGGCTGGAAGAAATCCTGGAAGCCGCTGGGGCGCGTCTCCCATTTCGTGAGACGGATTGCGCCCCTCCTCGCCCGCCCCCAACCCCCGGACCCTGCGGCGGCTTCCCAGCTCTCTTGCTACTTTTCGCGCTGGAAGGCTTTCTCACCGACTCGGGATCCTCCTCAGTGAGACACCCGGCCGAGCCGCGAGGAGAGGCGACAGGAGGAGGACTAAGGCCCCGGGCACCAGCCGCGAGCCGAGCCGGCCGCCGGCACGCCCGCCGAGGGAGTGAGGCAGCTGATGCCACGTGGAGTGAAGACAAGCTGTCCCCACCAGGCCCTGCCCAAATCGCAGAGTCCCGGGCAAAGAAATGGTGGTTTGAAGCCACCCTGTTTTAGGGTGGTTTACTGCAGGGCAACGGACAACGAGCCGCTACCTGCAATAATCTGGCTCCTACGCGTCACTGTCTGTCACCTTCCTCCCCTCCCCCCACCTCCCCATGAGGACAGAAGTTCCCAGAACTCATATGTGTTCTTCCCGGGGGTCCCCAGCACTCAGCACGGTGCCTGGCCACCACTATACACTCAATAAATATTAATCGTATGAATCAGCGAATGAACGAATGAATGAGTCATACAAGTTTTTTTTTTTTTTAACGTTTATTTTTAAGAGAGAGAGTGAACGCCAGCTGGGGAGGGGCAGAGAGAGAGAGGGAGACAGAGCATCTGAAGCCCACTCCGCGCTGGCAGCACAGAGCCCAGTGCAGTGTGGGGCTCGAACTCGCGAACCACGAGATCATGATCTGAACCGAAGTCGGACGCTGAACCGACCGAGCCACCCGGGAGCCCCAAATCATACATGTTTTGACCATTTAGGCTCCAAACCCGGTGTCCCGCTCTTATCTCCGTCCTGGTTCATTACCGCCAGGCTCCACCATTCTGTTAATTTCTCCCTGCTACACTCTCCCCTTCGGTCTTCAGTGGGGATTTCAGTCCTAGAGTCTGCCAGATCGCCTCAAGTCTATGTCTTTTTTCAATTTTTTTTAACGTATATTTTTTGAAAGAGACAGAGCGGGAGCAGGGTGGGGGCAGAGAGAGAGGGAGACACAGACTCCGAAGCGGGCTCCAGGCTCCGAGCCGTCAGCACAGAGCCCGACGCGGGGCTCGAACCCACGCACCACAAGATCAAGACCTGAGCCGAAGTCGGATGCCCAACCGACGGAGCCCCCCAGGCGCCCCTAAAGTGTATGTCTTTAATTCCTAAGGAAACGTGCTCAGGCTTAAACGCATCTCTAGCTAACCGCCCAGAGACCGATTTCCTGGGGACGCCGGAGCAACCGTGCTGGTCATTTCCCGAGCTCGTCTATGGCCCATGCGCAGCCCTTCGTGTGCACCGGCACGCTTGGTCCTTGTCACCGCCCTGTGAGACGGCTACTATCGCTTTTACAGAGACACGGAGATGGGGAGAGTCTCTGACGTGCCCGCGGTCACTCAGCCGAGTGATTGGTCAAGCTGGGGGGCGGGACAGGCTGGCGTGCCCTGCAGAGGGTTGGATGAAAGATCCCTCCTCTTGCCTTGGAGACCGGGTGGGCCCTCCGCTGGCTTTGTCAGCGCTGAGCACTGTGGCCCGTCTCTCCCTGCTCTCGCTCCTTAAACACTGGGAGCAGGCTGGAGGCCGCAGCCATCGTCGTCCCCCGAGAACGGGGACCGCCCCCCATCACAGGCCGGGCAAGTGATGAAGCCAGAAGTTTCCCGCAGAAATCCAGCCCGGTTTAGGCGCGGTCGCCTTTGGGCAGAAGCTGGTGTCTGGGTGGAGGGGGGATGTCTCCAATTCCACGCAGAGGAACTCAGGGGATTGGAGGTAGCGGTCGCGCCGCGGCGAGAGCGACCCCGCTGGCGTCCGTACGCCGCAGCCTCCTGTCAACCGCTGTGTCTTCAGTTCAGTGCCGCCCGCAGCTCCCGGGCACCCAGCGCGGCCTGGGCGTTGCGTTGAGTAAGACCTTCCCCCGCACGGTCAGAAAAGCCAAGGGGAGCCTGGGCGGCTGGTCAGTTAAGCGTCTGACTCTCGGTTTCAGCTCAGGTACAGATCTCGCGGTTCGTGAGTTCGAGCCCCGCGTCGCGCTCTTCGCTGGCACCTTAGAGCCTGCTCGGGGTTCTCTGTCTCCCTCTCTCTGCCCCTCCCTTGGTCACGTGCTCTCTCTCCCTCTCAAAAATAAGTAAATAAAATAAAAGTAGAGCCTAAGACTAGGCAGTGATCAGAAGGAAGGGGTGCCGAAGGGTCCCGTGCTCAGAAGCAAAGAAAAACATTTTTTTGTCTTATATTTCTGTATTCCGGCAGAAAACCCACCTAAAAGGTACTGGCTAAGGTGACCCTTTGTAGGAGCCCCACGGCCTATGGCGCTTAGCGTCTTCAAAAAGGCGAAACAAGCAGCTATCCGGCCTGGCGACAAGCGAACAGTTTCTGCTCCCCGGGGTGGTTCGTGCCAACCTGGGTGCCTTTATCTACCCCTCCCCCACCCCGGCCACTGCCCAGAGCCCCCGTTCTCCCTCGGCAGCCAGCTTCCCGGGATTGGCAGGAATTACGGGCCCGGATGGAGGATGGGCGTGGGGAGAAATGCTTTTCCCTGGGGCTTCGGGGCATAACGAGATACCAGTGATCCAGGGAAGACAGAGTCCTTGATATGCGTGGAGCCGGAGAAATAGCGCCACGTGGAGAACGAATCCCCGCCAGGGGCTGCCGTGCAAGGGGCGGGTGCGGGACGGCAGGCCCCGCGCACTGGGGCTGCGCGGCGAGGCCCTGGGACAAAGGCTCCCGCAGGTGGCTTTGTAAGGGTCATGAGGACACCAGGCCTCCCTGCGTAATGGGAGCAAACCCCCAGTGGAACGGAAAACAGTGGCCTCACCAGACTCCGGTTCTCTTTAAAAATGGTTCCGGGGGCGCCCGGGGGGCTCAGGCAGTTGAGCGTCTGATTTTGACTCAGGTCACGATCTCGTGGTTCACAGGTTCAAACCCCACATCGGGCTCCGTGCTGACAGCTCAGAGCCTGGAGCCTGCTTCGGATTCTGCGTCTCCCTCTCTCTCTGCCCCTCCCCTGTTCATGCTCTGTCTCTGTCTTTGTCTCAAAATTAAATAAATATTAAATTTTTTAAATGGTTCTGTATCATCAGTGTTTTGGTTTTTTTTAATTTTTTTAATGTTTATTCATTTTTGAGAGACATAGAGGCACAGCATGAACAGGGAAAGGGCAGAGAGAGAGGGAGACACAGAATCGGAAGCAGGCTCCAGGCTCTGAGCCGTCAGCACAGAGCCCCACGCAGGGCTTGAACTCACAGACCGCGAGATCATGACCTGAGTTGAAGTCGGCCACCCAACCGACTGAGCCACCCAGGCGCCCCTCCTCAGTGTTTTTAAGCCACAAACAAAAGGAAACAGTAACCACCCCTCTTTATGCCCCACGTCAAATTTATAAACACGCCATCCTGAACCATTAATAGGTACGGCCACAAGTTCCAAAAGATGTTCTTTCTTCTTTGGTGGTTCTGGGTTAAACTTAGACAATGGTCTCAGTTTTGAAATTTTTACAGGTTTCAAAGGGAGAGGGGGCTTTTATCCCAAACTTGTTATTTTTAGCCCAGCAGAGAGCTTGAGTTCTCAGGCTCCAGAAATCACAGGAACTGGACGGAAGTCCGGCTGTCACTGCCCAGCTGGGTGACCCAGGCACGCTTCTTAACCCACCTCGCCGGCAGGTTCCCTTTCTATCAAACGCCCACCATCATGTGGACGATACGGACGGCTTCCCGGGAGCCTGCACGGAGACTCCAGCCTTTGTTGTTACTACTACCGGTTCTGCATGTGTTAGGTTGAGGGCGACAGGAGACTCAGAGCAAAGGACAGTCGCACTCCCCGAGTTCCTTTGAACACACTTGAAATTTCACCTTTGAGGTTGCCATAACTGCGGACTTTTCATTCAAGAGGAAACTGAGGCTCAAACAGCAAGGACGGGCAGCCTGGAACCGCAGTGCAAGGGAGGGGCTGCCGGGGATACGTGTGAGACAAATGTCTTTTGATTGCTAGCCCACGGGACAGTGCCCCCACTGGGGCACATATGCCAGGGAGGAGCGACAGGGATGGGGGTGGGGAGGGCAGCACAGAGGGCAACCACTTCAAGGATATACATGGATATGTTTCCAATCCCCCAAGCCATTCCCTCTGAGCAAGTAAAAATGGACCAATTACTAATATTGTTATTAACTTCAAATTTTAATGAAATGACTTCTAGTATGGCTATAACCTACAGATACATTTCAGAAAGGTATTTCTCTCTCCTTAAGAATGGGTATCCAGACTACCTCTTGTCCCTCTTTTTAAAAACAGAACTTCTAAAAAAAAAAAAAAAAAGACAAAAGACAAAACAGAATTTCTGATTTTTAGCTGGGCACGTGGATACTCCGAACAGAAACCAAATCTCCCCAATTCACTTGCAACCAGATATAATGAAGCTATAATTTAACTTCTGGCAAGCAGGATGTTAGAGGAAATGTGCAGCCTTTCCCCTATACCTGCTGATCGGTAGGTTAAGGTAATGGCTGGAGCTTCGGCAGTCATTTTGCACCATGAGTACAAGGCTAAAGCTGGTAGAAAAGCAAGATAGAAGAAGCCAAGTTGATCACGGGGCCACCATCTCAACTTAGATGGAGTTTTCAAGGAGACCTTTAAAGGAGAAAAAAATAAATTTCTCTCTCATATAAGCCCGTATTACTTTGGGTTTTTTGTCACAGCCAGATCTAGTCCTGCCCATCTTTCCATATATTCTCCCATAGAACCCTCTCCAACCACTATGATTCTTTGTGGTTGGTGTGGTTGGACTCTATGTGGTCGGTGATCTCTCTGACTTCAGTTTTTAAATCTCTCTCCCTAACTACATGCCTTTATTTCAAGACGTCAAGGGGCGCCTGGGTGGCTCAGTCGGTTGGGCGGCCGACTTCAGCTCAGGTCATGATCTCGCGGTCTGTGAGTTCGAGCCCCACGTCGGGCTCTGTGCTGACAGCTCAGAGCCTGGAGCCTGCTTCCGATTCTGTGTCTCCCTCTCTCTCTGCCCCTTCCCCTGCTCATGCTGTGCCTCTATGTGTCTCAAAAATAAATAAACATTAAAAAAAATTTAAAAAAAAAGACGTCAAAATGATATACAAACGGTAAGTCCACGTGGTAGGAATAGTCCTTACCCTGATGGCACCACGGAAAACTCCTACAGGGATTTCTGTGACCTTACAATGATGCAGCATTGGAGATACTGAAATGAACAGGAAAGTGAGTCCATTTACTATGACTCTTGGGCAGAAAAGCTGAGGTCCTGTTAGCTCAGACGTTTCCACGGTCCCTCCGGAACAAGAGGACGGACTAGAGCCTGTTAGCAACCCTCCCTGGGGGGCCCCTGGGGGGCTCGGTCAGTTAAGGGTCCTCTCTCGATTTCAGCTCGGGTCATGATCTCGTGGTTCGTGAGTTCGAGCCCCGTGTGAGGCTCTGCACTGATGGTGCAAAGCTTGCTTGGGATTCTCTCTCTCTCTCTCTCTCTCTCTCTCTCTCTGTATCTTTCTCTCTTTCAAAATAAGTAAAGAAACTTTAAAACGAATTATAAAAAAAAATAATCACTACGTCCCCAACCAGAACCAAATCGCGTTGGCCAAAACGTCCAGATGCTTGGTGGATTCCGTGTTTGTGCTTTAAAGACCCTTGATGAGTTGAAACAGAAATCTTGATGTGTATCAAAATTTTTAGAACAATTTAATATGCCCTACAGAAGACGCTCGTTGGGGCTACCACCTGAGAATAAGATTTTACC
>PITB01030107.1:0-17225 GCA_004024585.1 Paradoxurus hermaphroditus
TTTCAGTTTATAGGGAGATGGACTGAGAGGAAAGTTGAGGGCTGAGAGCTACTCAGGAAGGCCTTCAGGAAAATCAAATAACCTATATTAAGTATCTGTTAGTAGTCTAAATCTGGGTCCAAACAACACTGGTATCTGACTAAACTATTTACGCGGGTGATAACCCTCCTGGATACTTGTATCCCCCTCTCATGCTTGCTCATTTTCAGTGAAAGCACAAAACCCAGAAGAGTCTCAGAGATGTTTGTGAACCTAAATTAATTAATTTCGATGTTAAAGAAAACTTTAGATTTCTACCCATGGAAATGTTCGAGCTTGAATTGCAAAAAGCAGATGAGCAAATTTAAGCATATTAGTATTTCATATTCCTAAAGCCTTGGCTTTTCTCTGTGGTAAGCAATACTAAAGTATAAAAGTAGTAAGAAGAGAAATAAATTGGATGCAAAAACATTATAATTTCTGAGCGGTTTTCACGTGCCAGGCATGTTCTAAACATGCACATGCGCAACTCAGTCTCCTCATCCACGGACATGGGTGCCGTCATCCCGGAGTCAGCACAGGAGCAGGGAGGGTAAGCGTCTTACCAGCTGCGCACAGGGGGTGACAGGGCAGGACTGGAAGCCAGGCAGTAGGACACCAGGCCCCCCACACCCACAACGCAGTGCAGCCTGTCACCACCCACGGAATTCACATAGTGGACATGCTTGGTCACTCTTAGGACGAGAGGTCTAGTCTAACCAGCTAGTTTGTAGGATTCCCAAGTTGGGTGGGGCCATTTTCTTGGCTGTTACTCCTGTGTCAGAGAGATTCTTATTAAAAATGTGCCCAATGTATAAAATACGAAAAATAAATTTAAAAATTAGTATTTGTATAAAGTTTTGTTTTTTCATAATATACTATCCCCATTTGATGCTATATATTTTTTTAAGTTTATTTGAGAGAGACAGAGACAGCGCAAGTAGGGGAGGGGCAGAGAGAGAGGAAGAGAATCCCAGGCAGGCTCTGTGCGGATGGCACAGGGCTCGAACTCACCAAACTGTGAGATCATGACCTGAACTGAAACCAAGAGTCGGATGCTTAATCCACTGTGCCACCCAGCCCCCCCGCCTACTGGTTTTAAAAAGAACACCTTGAGGCTTTAGATTCCCATTTTACTGACCATAAAAGGAGGGGAGGCTGTGTTGTGTCCGAGATCACAAGGTAGCTATCAATCACCGACCTGAGTCCAATAACTTCAACTCTAAACTCCGAAATCAGTATTTAAAAATAATCAAGTTTTACAAATATAAAATATACCCAACAAATTCCAGGTCTTCATCTCTAAAGGGATTAGATGATAATCTGACCTCAGGTGTGTTTAAACTCCTCTGTTTCTATAATGATGAAAAACTTACAACTTAATGAAAGGAAAACCATTTTGTGGAAGATCAGTCTTATTGCACAAGGAACTATTTGTTTTGAAAACAAAATATAAATAGTAAAAATAATAAACATGTTTTCAATTAATTTATTTTAGAAAAAACAGGTTTACAATTGGTGCCATAAGGCAAGATATCATGAATTCAACAAGTTAGTAATACAGACTTTCTAAAACCTTTATAGATTTAGTCCAAAGTAGAAAATTATTTCTTGCCCACTCTTGGACTCAGACACATTCAGAAAAAATATATATTTATGAAAATAAAATGGCAAACCTAACCCCACCATTAATTGATAGTCTTAACCACACTGGTTTATTTGAACAATGTGTGCATAATAATAATAGCTTAGTATTTTTTCCTGTCCTATCTCCACAGCATATGAAGTGATGATCAAAATATGTAAATTACTTTTTAGAAAACCCAAAACCAAAAAAGCCCCTGAATCAAAACACAAGAAACATCAACGACAAAAATCCACTAAAAAGAAAAAAAATAACAATACAGCTGTTGACAAACACAGGCCCTTCCTTCAACCTCCAGATACCTGGCTCTTAATGCTGTTTGTAAGTCAGATACCAGGAAAGCACGAGGTACGAGAAAGAAAAGAAAAATTCCGGTCTAATACACCTCAAACAGGTTTCAAACAGTAGCAGCTAGAGAGCTATTGCTGTGTAGACGAAACAAACAAAAGGACCACAAGCTGTAATGGGGTGCGCAGCTTGATAACAACATACTTTCTTTCTCTGAAATAGAATTAAAATTGTTTAAGCAACAGATCCTACGACAGCAAGCATCTCGAATTTTGAATTTCAGGATTAAGAAACAGAATTTTATTACAATTGAAAGAAAAGGTAAAACTCAACTTACTTAATATGTAATCGTGATGAGCTTCGCCAATGAATTAGGATATATATGTCCTAATACTAAATTCATTAAGAAATGAACTTTATTTTGCAGTAATTTTTCCTGAAATGAAAATAGTGTTCCAAGTGCAGATACCACATTAAAGGGAAAAGCGTATTAGTGAACCAAAATTTTTAAATGTTTTGTAAGAACTTTGATAATATACTAGAGTAGAAATAAAAAGCAAAGTTTTAATACAAAAAGAAAATTATCTACTTATAAACTACCCATTTCGTTTTCCTGTGAGACACACTCTGAGAAAACACAGAGTATGGGCCACGGTGGAGAACTGTGAGGCAGGAAGCGGAGAACTAAGGCGTTAACTGATAGATAAAAGTCCCGGTACAACGATCACCGAGCATTTATAGGTTGTCTATGTTGAGCTTTAAGTCTCTTTCATTTCTGAAAGGGATGCCTGACGAAGGCTGAACACGTGCAGATGACGACCACCTGATGGGGACAACCAAGAGGGAAACGGGGATGTTTTCCTAGAATTTCCTGCTGTCACTGGTGGAGGCTAAGCTTTACCGTCCCTACAAGCCTGGACTCAAGCGGGGTACTGCGCCCGCCGGAGCTTTCTTCACGGCCGCACAACAAGCTTGACCACTGGGAACATGAATATTAATATTTATCCTCCAAAAGGATCCCTCATTACTCTTTGGAGAGGAATCTCTTTGTTTAATTAACAGCATTCGTCTCCAGTTTCCATCTGAGAACATTCCTTTCCAGTATTTCTGAAATTTCCTGGGACTTCCTATGCGGTTCACTATTAAATAGAGTGCCGAACAGTAAGAATACACACTTAATCCCCATCTGTGAAAGCGCACACGGACACAGCATGCCAACGGCCAGGAACTTCTGGGGACTTCCACACAACCGTTTCGGTTCGGTCGTGAGCAGCACGGTATCAGAAACCATCGACGGTTGCCTGGGGAGCAAAGCCCGAGACAACTTCCGTATCAGGACTGTGAGTTGCATATTTTTTAAATGATTACACATTTTTTAGGGTTTAAAAAAAAACATTCTACTGTTTAACTCAATTGCTCAATGAATCATCACCCAAACAGTGTCTAAAGTTAGCTGAAATTAAGGGCTAAAAAATAATCCACAAAAAATATATCATGATACTTACAACAATGCAAATTTTTCTACACTATTGGGACAGAATTCCTATATTATTTCATTAGAGAGAGAAGATGAAATGGGTGTCAGAATTGAAAGGATGGAGAAGGTAACAGTTGGCTCTTAATCACTGCACATAAATTTTGCTGACAGGCTGATTATGTCACTCATCACTCTTTACGAACATAGACATGCCCATAATATCACATAACAGCCATATGTCAATAAATTTTATATGTATATGTAAATATATGTGCATTGTGTATATATGTGTATATACACAAAGACACACACATATTATAAGTTACCATAAAGTTACCATACCATGAACATTAAAAATATGACATATATTACTTTTAAAAAGCAGCAGGAGCTTTTCATCAAAGGAAATTTTTAGAAGAAATTCCAATATATAAAAAAAGAAAGAGAGAAAAAGTAGGTCGTTCTGGCTAAAGCAGGGTAGGAGTCACAGAGACTCTCCCCTTCCCGCAGTGATCGCCGAGACACCTGCTAAGCACGTCCCCGTGCGTGGTTTGAAATCACTGCTCCAAGTAAATCCTGTTTAATTTGCAAAGATCAAACATAAGACTATTTTTTCCCACTACATTGACCCATATGAAAATTTTATAATGTAACTGAGTAGAAAGTTAAAAAGTAACATTTCCTCTCCTTTAAAAATAACTAACAAAATAAAATCGCTATGCTATATAAAACCAAATTATTTTCCAGTTATAATCTTGATCCATGGAAAAAGGTGTTAGTTCTCCTTGAAGTGCTAAATTTTAAGGACTTAATTTTGCTCGTGTAAATCTTATCTAAAATAGGTGAGGAAAATGAATGGTAGAAGGCGTAGGTATTGTTTTTCTTTATCAAACATGTACCTTCTACCTGACTGACCAATTTAAATATTCTGCCCAAGAATCTTAATTCTGTCACAGAATGCTCAGATAGAGAAACGTGCAGAGGCACTGCTCTGCTAAACAACATCTCTACGGTAAACCCGGATGGAGTGTGTGCTCAGTCGTTTGTCTTAGATGTTTGCTCCCAATGTCTCCCTGTTTATATGAAGGACAACTGTAATCCATGCAAGGTGATCTTAGCAAAATACAAAGAACATATTCTCTTTTGTAAAGATCATGATTAAATGTGTAAGTTCAATAAATAGACTCTTTAATAATCTGAAATCCTATCAAACATTCCACGCTAGGAAAAGGTTCAGTCTTTCTTCTTCTCTAATACATCTTTGGGTCCTTGCACCGTGGGCCCGAGGGCGGCTCCGCCACTTGGCTCCTGTTCTTTGCTTCCTTCTACTGGTTCCTGGCTTTCGGTTTCACTCCTGGACACCTCGTAGCGCTCCTCCACGTAGCCTCCGTCGGCGTCGGCCGTGTAGATGCCGTAGCACATGATGCTGATGACGCCCAGCGGAAGGCCGAAGAGGAAGCAGCCCATGAGGGGAGAGCTCTTGAAAATGGACTGGGGGGAGACGGCCGCAGCTGAGCACGTTACGAGACCACTCCGAACCTCGTCCTCGCGCTCCCACCCAGCTGCTTTTAGTGCCAACGAACCACGTGACTACTTCTGCAGTAACTACCGTGTGAACGACACTGTAAGAGACAGAAGTCCTACGCCTCGTGCGTGTATGCGGTGAGCGGCAGCAGAGAAAGGCGCCAAATGCTCTGTAACTTTTCTAAAGACATTTGTTTTCCTCACATCAACCACAAAGGTCTCCTCGAGATGGTACCTATGTGCCCGACGGCTGTGGAGTCACGTCCCGGCCTAGAGGAATCTGCTCACCGAGGCGGCTGGTTATGTACCACGCAGAAGGTGCACACCCGCTCCTCCGCACGGGACACTTCACTGTTTACTTACTGCTCAGCAGTAAAGCCACATTCTCCTTAATAATAATAATTCCCCTCAGTTCACACACCATCTCCTCAGGTCTCAGAAAAGCTAAAGCAATTTTACTGAACAGGTTTTTCCACTATATTCTATTCTATGGGTTGTGACTGTGCAGTTCTCAGACTGTAACTCTGAGAACAAAAGAGGCAAATTCAGTGGAGGACAAGGCCACTTTGGACTGAGATGACAGAAGAAGGCTTCCTCTGAGGTGGAAAGTTAAGCCTGGGTAAGAGCGAGGCCCTGAGGGCACCATGTGGCTTCTGCAGGCCTCAAGCACTAATGAGAACACTTGAGGCCGCCGGGGTGTTCTCACGTGTGTCACCAGAAGAGGCAAGGGAAGCGATCACGAGTGACTATTTTAGCGGTGCTGTGTAGAGGCAGACAGAATGGGCAGAGGCAGGGTGAGAGGAAGTGAAGAACCACGTGGAGTCAGAGCAGCAGCTGACACGATGTGGTCGGGCCTGCTTGGGTGATTCCTACTGCGCTAACTGCTTTTGGCCACAATGAATGAAAACACCCAGGGACTGAGTAGCCCAAGAGAGACAACCAGAACCGCATGCCAGGCTCGAATTGAGGAGCGCTGACAGAGAGCTGAGGCAGGGTCAGATGCAGCGACTGAAAGGGGAGGAGGAGGAAAGAGACTCTGGAAAACGCTCTGAGTCTCGCCGCCGAGGTGACGGCTGATTCCAGCTAACCCGCCAGTCACCCAGGAACGAGTGATCCCACCTGACGAATGCATTTCCTTCATGTGAGTATGGACTAGTTCTTATCTGTAAAATTAAGATGCATTTTCAGGGGCGCCTGGGTGGCTCAGTTGGTTAAGCACCGGACTGTTGATTTAGGCTCAGGTCATGATCTCGAGGTCCGGACATTAAGCCCTGCATTGGGCTCCACGCTGGGTGAGGAGCCTACCTAAGATTCTCTCTCTCCCCACCTCTGTCCCTCCCTGACTTGCATGCTCACACACGCATGCTCTTTCTCGACAAAACAGATGTATTTTTTATCTAATCCTTTGAAATTTCAGGTTTTACCTTCATTAGACATAAAGCACCCATACATTCTCAATTATCAATAACACTAAGCAAACTGTCACAACTTACCACAATAGTAGATTTGGCATCAAATATTATTCTTTTCAATCTCTGCAAAATGCTATCACCTCCTTGGGCCTTAAATTTAACAGAGAAAGAACAAATTATTTAAGTCCTACAACTTCAATGTTCTGTTACGTAATCTTACAGCCGCAGGTCAAGGGTTGACCCCAGGAGATGACAAAAAGCACCTGAAAGAGCCATGCAGGAAATATTCACTGTCTTTCCACCTCCCCTCCCCGGTTCCGTCTGCTTCCTTGCGTGCGCACACTCTGACCCTCCTCTGAAGAATTCAGTCTCCCCACCGACGCTCCAAGCATCCTGGCTGACGCCGACCGGCCTGAGCCCTGCCCAGCCTCTGGGTTTAGCTGAGCTTGTTAAAGTCGCTGCACGACACCGGAGCTACTGTGTAGGGGAGTCTCCCCAAGAATGATGCCCAAAAGGCAAAAAAGTGCTGAAAGGCAGAGAGGAAAATTCCTGATGAAAATCAAATCTCTGCCTTTAGCCGTCTCTGAGTCTGGCTCACTCCTTGAATTTCTAAGCTGTAAGCAGCTCGCTCTGGGGTCAAACGGTTTGAACTGGGCCTCACTAACTTACACAGGGAACCCTCACTCATACAGGGGAGTTCCAGCTCAACAAGTGCTATTTTCACAAATATAAAATCCCTACTATGTGATTGTTTCCAGAAGAAACGCTGGTTATTCCATGAGCCAATTTTCAAATAAAGTTTGTAAAAGACACAAACTCTCACAAGATAGAAATTACACTTCACAGAACTTCAAGAAGTCTCCTACCTTTACTATTTTATTCTAGTCTACGGAATTACAATGCCTGCTGCTCATAACCCGAAGTCGTTTCACGAGCCCGCAATTCGGGTTACGACCCACGCTCTGAACAACACTGCAGTCCTCGTTACAGGGAAAAGTGCAAAGTTAAGACTACCCACTCATTATTTCTATGAAATATTTTACGTGATTGGATTTGGAACTCTCCACAGAGGCTGATTCTCAGCACATTTCCTCATCTCTTAAAAAACTGTGGTCTTATTCACAGGTTTTCTTAGGAAAGCAATCTGAATAACTTAATCCAATTGTGCTCTTGAACCCAGAAAGGTTAAGGGCCAGGAAAGTTCACTACTCTGATGGCTCTGCACACCGCCGACCTCTCGCAGCCGCGGCCCCGACTGCTAATGCCAACACCACCTACCAGTCACCAGGACAACCAACGATGTCTTCCAAATAACCCTACGAGGCATTACCACCCATGAGCAGCCTCCGGCACAGAACCTTCTGGGTCTCAGAGAGCGTGCCTCCTCGATGTGAGAGCAGCAAGGTAGGAGGCCGGCCCCGCAGCCCGGTGACGACTCCTCCTTTCAGAGTCAGAGGAAAAGAAAACTTGTTTCTCCTCTACCTCCTCCCACTGCCCCTGTGAAACAGAAGTGCACGGCTCACCTCGACTGTGCCATCCAAGATGTTATTAATGAAATGCACCATGTCCTCGGCACTGCCGAGCTGCCTGTCCAGCAAAAAGTATTGTTGGTTTGAAGTATTCAGTACAACCACCGTGGGGACTTTCAGGTCACTGGAAATAGAAAAACAAAGAAATCAAAAAGTACATTGAACAGAGAGATAACAAATGTTCTGACAGTCATTTCTATGATACTTAAGTAACAATAAATCACAAGAGGAGGAAGCTGTATGAATAGCTTTGCCTCCCTGTGCCTACATGAAGAAAATTTCAAACTGTGCATCAGTTTAAAAAACAGCTAAACTAAGATTGTATGAAAAATATTCTAACATACAGTATCAGACAGCTCGGTATTTATGATTACACTGAAGGGCAGAAATTATTACGTATGAAGTGTCCTTTCCGGGCAATCTCACTCCTTTCCCTCCGCACACCAGCAGCGTTGGTCACACACAACCTGCTGCAGTCAAATGGCACTAAGGGGACTCGGCGGGAAAGGGCACGGTGTCTGGAGTCACATGCTTGTGTCCAAGCCTGGGGCTTTCCCACCGTTTGCTTTTTAAGCCTCATTTTCTTCATTTATAAATGAATAAAAGGTGGGTACTGGGAGGGTATCTATCTTGTTGTAATAATTAATTAAAAGACTCAAGTTAAATATTCAGCACAGTCCCTTACACACACTACACGTTCCACAGATGCTACTTCAAACTCTCTGAACCCCCGCTGTCCCAATACACATGCCGCCGTGCCCTCAGGAAGGGCTTCGCTGACGCACTAGACATCAATTCAGTTGATACAACGGATCTCTCTGTTGTCATTTAATTGAAATAGTGTGTTATTTTTCTCCTTTCGAGGACAGGTTGTTGAATAATCCTAACAGGAAGGGAGGTGTTCAGTCTGGAGGTCACCTGCACGCGGGTTTGTGGCTATTTGTGTGCCTGAATGAAACTGCTGCACAAAAGCACACACTCTACGGTGGAAACAACTTACACCACTGTCTGAGCACCACGTAAGGCACGGAGTACGGTGGCTTTATCACAAGCTCATGACTCTCTACCCCTCCCCATGCAACTCCCTTTCCCCCGAGAGACAGACGGTGCTCACGACTCCTGATTTTGGGCCGAGCCACGGACTTGGCCACGGGGAAGGTGACAGAAGGGACTCCAGCAGAGGCTTCAACTGTGCTTGCAAGGCTAGGCCTGCCTTCTTGTGGTTCTGTGATTGCCACGAGAAGCCCTCCAGAAAAATTCCTGCCAAGGTCAAGGACATGGAAGACTGTGCAGCTGACTGGCACCTCAGCGGCGGTTTGGAGCCACATCAATCTGTGCCCAGTCAACACAAGCCAAGCCCAGACGAGTGAGGGAGAATAAGTACTATTGCTTGAAGCTACTGGGTGTCAGGTGGTTGATTATTCAATTTTATCATCAGGCAACAATTAACTGTATAATTTAAAAAAAAATCTTCATTCTTGTTCATAATAAATACCAAAACCAACTTTTTGATCGATAGCAGTTTAGTTATTATCATAATGCAGAAGTAGCAAAAGACTCCTATTTTTTACGGAATGGATTAGAAATCGGCCTGCCTATAGAAGCACATATTATAACCAAGTTAAATACACAGATGAACTAGAGACTGTGCCCCGTGACAGAACTCTACCTGAATAATGACGGAGATGGAAAACCTCATTCCATCCTATTCCCTCTCAATCACATTCATTCACAAAACCCCCAAACAAACAGTTCAGCAGACCGAGGGGCTGACGGTACCCTATTTACTTCGAGAAAATCTAAAAACATAGTCAGTGCTGTGCGTAATTACTTATAAAGTGTCACGTATTTGTCCTGAGCTAGCGACAGTTGAGGCGTCAACACCCATTAATTCCACCACCTTATGTGGCCGTGTTAGGCCACAGAAGGACTCTGCAGGAAGAGCGATCCGGATCTGAGGACTGGGTCTCTTTAACTTACTTGTTGGGCATCCTCTGGCATATTATTTAACTTCCTTGAGCTTCTTCTAAGAAATTTCAATTTCCTCATCTACATAAAATGGAAATAATAATAGTACTTACACCTTACTGAGTTACCGTAAACGTTAAAAAATACATACTGCCCACTCAGTCCAGTGTCGGTCACAGAATTAAGTGCTCGAAAGGACTTTCAATTATTATCACATAACCATCATTGTATGCTTTCTCTTCTTTCAGAAAAGAAAAAAAAAAGCAAAATATGAATAAAAAACAAACGAAACAACACCAACGAGGTGTTGGCGGTAGAGCACTGTTGTTCTCTGACCAGGGCTGTACTCAAAATGTCTGCCGCCACTTGACTCCCGTCAGAAGGCCTGCTCGTGAAGGGCGGCCCCTCGTCTGTACACGTTCCGAGCGTTATCCTGGTCACGGAGCTGCTTACCAGACCCAAACTGCTTCAGCTGCTTACAAACCACGTTTTACAGAATACTGGCTTGCCTTGAAGGGCGCTGTGAGAAATGGTTGTAGCCAAGTCCCTACCACACGCACTGTAAAGTCCTGAAGAATATACTTCTGCTATCCAGTGCCCCCTTTACGAGAACCCGGCAGGTTCTGCGGGTCTGCCGTACTCTCCACGAGCAACAGTTGTTCGACAGACTACGGGAAACGTGTAAACGTTTTCCTACTTCATTTTGAGAATGAAAAACTCAAGGCCAAATTTTTCAAGCACCTTTAGTAGTTACCTACAAATGATTGATAAATACCTAAAATAATAATAAAGATCTTTTATTTTATTTTCTTTTGTCTTGATTTCTTCACTATATACGATATCTGGTACTTCATATCATTGGCAAACACGCTCTAATTTTTACTGTAATAAAAGAGATAATAAATATAAGTGAATAAAGGTAACACTCTAACTTTAAGCCTTTCAACTGAAAATTAGGAAAGTTACCTTGCGGTTGTAAGTTTTTTACTGGGGAATGGAAACCTGAATGGAGGAAGCTGCTCCACCTCTGCCACCAGGCAAAGCTAGAGAACACCGAACACGGCACGACACTAACCAGAACTGGCACCTCCGTGCCACCGGACAGGGTCCCGGCCTCGAGTGAGCTTTCCGCGTCTTCGCTGCAGGGGCGAGCGCAAAGCTCCACACTCCCCAGAGCCCCGTTTCCTACCACCTCTCGTGTGTGCCGTGAGGTTCTGCCTGAAAGAACGCCTCCGCGCTTCTTCTTCCGAGTAACTTCTCCCAGTTACTGCCTCCTCTAGCATGCACTTTCTGAACCTTCCACCTTTGTGTGCGCTGGGGAGGGGTGAGAGCCTCCCACGTTTCCAGAACCTTCTACCACAATGACCTTTTCATACAGATTTGCAATCACTATGTTGTGTTACCCAGCAGACTATAAGCATTTGAAGATAGGGACTTGACTCATTTTCTACATCAACACTACCAAGCACAGGGACGTGGAGTAAATATTAAATGTCTACTCCAGAGAGTAGGTTCTTATCTGAAATTAATTCAGTATAGTAGAATAAGTGTTTTCTAATACCACCTTTTTGAAGCGACAAATCAAATCTTTATGTCATAAACATAACTGATGGAATGATTTTAAAATCGTTTATTTTCCCTATAAAGTTATTTTAATCTGTTAAATAAGGTCCTCTAGAATAGCAGTTAATTCTTGAATGTAAAAACATTCTACTTAAGGTGAGCCTGGGTGGCTCAGTTGGTTAAGCGTCCGACTCCTGATTTCGGCTCAAGTCATGATCTCATGATCTGTGAGTATGAGCTTCCACATCGGGCCCCACGCTGATAGTGTGAAGCCTGGGAATTCTCTCTGCCTCTCTCTCTGCCCCTCTCCAGCTCACATGCACTCACTCTCTCCCTCTCAAAATAAATAAACTTAAAAACATGTTTACTTAAGTTACATTTACTCATTAAAACTGAACTTAAGGTAAGGTAGATGTTAAACAGAAACTACGAAATCTAGAAGTTTTTGAACACTGTCTTCTTTCCAAAATACTGTAAACTATTAACATGGAATAGGGAAATAATTTTTTTCGATATTTATCTGAGAGAGTGCGCGTAGAGTGCGCGTGCATGCACACATTGTGCATGGGGGGAGGTGGAAGGGCAGAGTGAGAATCCCACACAGGCTGTGAGCTGTCAGCGCAGAGCCCGATGTGGGGCTCAACTTCATGAAACTGTGAGATCATGACCTGAGCTGAAATCAAGAATCGGACGCTTAACTGACTGAGCCCCCCAGATGCCCTGAGGTAAATTTTTTTCATGTAGTGCAATTATTAAAGGTCAGTGAGT
Organism: Paradoxurus hermaphroditus; assembly: GCA_004024585.1. Lineage (NCBI taxonomy): Eukaryota > Metazoa > Chordata > Mammalia > Carnivora > Viverridae > Paradoxurus > Paradoxurus hermaphroditus. The sequence goes on from PITB01030107.1 coordinate 12,193, forward strand.
TTTAAATTTAGATTTAAGAACTAAAGTAAGATATTTGATGGGAAAATATCTGCATCAGCATATATGAAGGTTGCTTTTTTCCAGCTCGTAGTCCTTCCGCTTCTCACAAACAGAAATTTAAAAATTGACAGAACTGATAGGGAAATCATTTAATCAGTTAGAACTTTACTTACTCCATTAGCAAAGTGTTTATATAGTCATTTCCATCCATATGGCCAAACTGAAAATCTCTAAGCGACAAAAACCAAAAGGAAAAAAAGAGAGAGAGAGAGGGCAATATTAGACACAAAGTAAGGTAAATATGTACCAAGAACTGAACTTTGGGGTTTGGTAAGCATGTAAGCACTGTAAATATTAAACATAAATCACATAAAATAAATGTAGAAAAGAGTACGAATTCTACTGGCTTCTGAGATACAAACACACATGAGTGAAAGTGAACGAGCCTAAGACATTTCTACTCTCTCTGTATGTAACACGCAGGGCAATATAAGCTTTTCTAACTAAAATATGTTTAAGAAAATTACCCATTTCTTCTAAAAAGAACTAATCAGAAAACGCTCACAGGAGAAGAGACACAAATACGTATCACTTATGCTTCATTAGGAGACTCTGGATAAAAAGAGGGTAGTAAGTAAATATAACAGATTTACCAGGACTGTCTCTTATGGCAGCAACAAACACGATGACTAGCACAAAGCAAAAAAGATCACTTATTTTTTATATTGTTATTCTTTGAGTTCCCCTGAGAATCATCGTCTGTCTGGATCTGACTTGTGACTGCGTGTTTAACTTTGCTTCAGTGTGTGAGTACAAGTCCGTATGTCTCACCACGAATGTATCCCACACCATATCAAGAAGCAAGTATGCTACAAATTACAAATGAAAGTTTCTTTTTCACTTATATGACAGATATCAACAAATTTTAAGTCCAAACAATTCATACTGAAATGTGACATACTAAAATTCACGTCAGCGTCCTGACTCACCTTTGAAAGTATAAAGCAGTACTACCTTTGCCTTAGTAGACAACGAGGCAGAATTAAGCAAGGATAAAGGCACGTTCCTGAATGCAAGCACCTACCTGTGGAACTGGTCTCTGTAATCTCTAGCAACTTCCTGAATAATTGACTTCAATCTGTGAAGGAACACATAAAAATTTCATCCCTGCAGTTTAAAAATATATCATGATTTTTCAATTACGGGATCTGCTGCCTTACCTCGCAGAGCAGGAGTAAGACACTGTGTCAAGTTTACCTGAAGCCAAGTGAGGCTGGGTGAGATGGTATCTGAAGGTACTGTACCTGGTGTGCTCGCTGGATGTATTTTTCTCATCAATAACTGCAATCGCCACGAGCTTTCCTGAAATTACGAAAGATGCATCTAGATCCGAAGCCCTCGTTACACAAACTTTTCAACTCCTATTGTAGATGTGAATCGGGAATTAGTAAGTAGCTTCTAGAATTTAATTCCCATGCACCTACGTATTCTGCATAGTGGACCGAATCAGCACACCGGTCACCTCCAAGTGACATGCTCCCTCCCACCCCCAACCGTAAATAATAGTAACTAACAACCCATAAACTCATATACTCGAATTGTATTGCATTGTTCTTTTCACACAACTCACAAACTGACTAAAATAAGTATTTTGTCAAAAGCTAAGACATTAAGAAACAAGTTGATAAAAGAAATTATCAAGTAACGTAGCTCTAAAAGAATGACATGTGACAAGGGAATGGTTTTCACATGCTATTCCCTTCAGTACCATGCGTGGGTCACTACCTGCCGGCAATGCTACAAAAAACAAAACGGACGCCCATTTACCTAACTCCGAATTCAACATAAATCCCGTTCCTCTCTAATCCCCTCTAGGGGACAGCACGACGTAGTAAGCAGAGCGCCGGGACTGGAGTCCGAAGACCAGAGCTGCGATCCAGCGCGCCTATCCTGTTCTAGGCCGGGGGCCGGGGGCCACAGCAGCGAGGCCCCATTTATTAGCCGAGGGATGTAACCACACAGTGGCGGGCACACGCAGACACAGCCCTGCCCAGTGGAGAGCACGGGCTAGCAGGGAAAACCATGGTAACACACAGAGATCATGAACAACACACGGACGGACGGCTGGGCGAGAGCGAGAAGAGCCCTGGAGGGAAGGGACAAGCAGCTGCAGAAGAGAACTCCAGAGCGCGCTCGGCAGTTTGAGGGGACCAGTCAGAGACGTCGTTAAGAAGCCGCGTCTGCTCTGGTCTGATGGATGAACACAGACCATCCACGCGTTTCCAGGCAGGAAGGGGCGCTGGTCCAAGGTGCAGAGCCTCTGCAGGAAACCGAGAAGTCAGCGTGGCCAGAGGGGCGAGAGTGAGGGAGAGCAGAGCGAGAGGAGACGGGAGACTCGGGCGGGGGCGGAAGACGCAGGCACCCGCCACCGCCAGGCCGAGAGCCGGGACCTCTCGTGCCCGCGCGGAAAGAGGCCAGTGGGACCAGGAGCAGGGGCCGAGCCGCGGCAGCACAACCAAACAAGGGCAACTGCGCCGGACACAAAACAGGAACATTCCACAGCCAGCTTCTTTCCGAATTAATCTGGGAGAAGAAACTATAACCACCTCCGGGCCATGCGGTCTCCGGTGATTACCGAACGAAAAGCAGAACTACTGTATTCCTATCCTGCTCCCTCTTCCCTCACAGGGGTCTGAAAGGATCCGGATAAACTGCAATCTTTGACAGTGTCCACATGACTTCCCACCCCGAGCTAGCGCGCGGCTCCCTCTGTAAGAATAAGATGAGTTGGAAACGTCCCGAGACACGGAACATGAAGAAGTGGGCTCGGGACCCAGAACGAACATCCTAAGAGTCAGAAATAACATGAGAACCTGTTAGGACATTTCCAATTCGTATTCTTTTTTTTTTTTTTTTTTAATGTTTATTTATTTCTGAGAGATGTAGAGGCACAGCATGAACAAGGGAAGGTCAGAGAGAGAGGGAGACACAGAATCCAAAGCAGGCTCCAGGCTCTGAGCCGTCAGCACAGAGCCCGACGCGGGGCTCGAACTCACAGACCTCGAGGTCATGACCTGAGCCGGAGTCAGCCGCCCAACTGACTGAGCCACCCAGGCGCCCCCCAATTCGTATTCTTAATCAGATCCGAAAGCAGGAAATCATCAAGAGGAAACACTACGCACGCCTCTCATATAAAAAAATTTGATGAGTAAAATTTTCCCCTTTTTTTCGAATCTAAAACTCTACTTCCAACTCACTCATCAATGAAACTGTAAATGAAAACAAATGTGGCAGTAATAGCCATAATTTATTTCTCGTTTCTAATTCAGCATAAACTGACGAAACGCTTTCTCCTACAACTTCCATGGTTAGCTGCTTCAGATAGTTGGCATCTACTTGAGACCCTACAGTCAACTTCTGATAGCTTTCGTTCTGGCGTCTATAAATACGTTTACTTTGCTCGACATTTCCCATCACGCATCTTTAAGAACTACGCCACCGCGGAGCCGGATTTTCCTCACGAGTACAAGCAGGCCTCAAAAGGTTGTGATGAGTTGTATTCCGGCTCCGACTACAAAATCAGGCTCCTAATACAGCTTCCTGGTGATGTTTCCTCACTTCCTTGTTACCCAGGCCTGGTTCTCCCTGTCACTACGAGTTCCAACTAGTAAACCTTTTCTAACAGACCTCTGATCCCTAAACAGATGTTTGTTCTGTGTAAATATTAATCTATATTCTCATAAAGCAGAACTGGCGTTCAGGTCTTATAAAGGAAAGAAATAGTGAAACAGAGCTTAAAATTCACTTCCTAAGAGTCGGATTTAAGTGACCAATAAAAGAATGACTGTGCAGGCTGACGGAGAGTTCTACATATGTCTGTTACCCGTGTCTCCGAGCTCATACAAGAGGAAGCCGTCCACGGTAAGGTAGCTCTGAAACCTCTCCCTGTTGATCCAGGACGACAGGTCGCCATCCTCGTACTCTGGAAAATAACAGAACGCTAGTAAGTTATATGCAGATAGGACTTTAAAATGCTGGCAAGCGCTCGAATCTAGCAGTACACGTTAGATGCCTCGACACGGAATCAGACTCTTAAATTCATAAATTTCATTGGAGGAGCCCATTTTAAAGCAAATGATGAGACGTACAGAAGGATTAACGCACAAAGCAGTTCTTCACTGCGGCATCCTTAAAAACAAAAGATAAATAAAAAACAAGGAAATAGTGAAATACCCTGAACAGAAAATAATTTAAATAATTATGGTACATACTGAGGAAGACCATTTACAGACTTTAAAAAAAATAATGATTAAGTGGTAAAGTAGGTTGCAAAACAGTATGACAGCACAGCTGTGACTGTGAAAACACAAAGTATGAAAAAAACGGACAGAATGGTGAAATGGAGGCACAGACTCCCACCAAATGGTGATCCTGGGTTGACAGTTATCCCTGAATGATGGCACTGAGGGTAGTTTTCTATTACAATTTCTTTACTCTTTTCTATTTTATGACATTTCTACCTCAGTTTAAAATCTTTTCTCATAGTAAAACTAACACAGCATCCATGTAAAGCCACAGTACTTTGACCTCTTCCCAATGTCAACTAAGCAGATAGAAAGCATTTATAATATCGAGAGACATATTATGTCCTGATTAGAAACAGAAGTCCGAAGCAATTGTGAACCTTTACTATAACCGCATGATAAAGAAGCTGATGTGAGAGCCTAACAATATGTTTGGCTGAAGACTGGATTTTAATGACTTTTCTGTCACCTGACTTGCTAAACAAAACATTTGCAAGTCATCAAACCTATGAAGCAAGTGACATAATGCAAACCTGGGCGTACTAATGGATTTGGATTTACAAATCAGAAAAACAAACATAAAAGTAGGAGCTCTTTATTGGGCCACAATCTCCACTCCAGGTCAAAAGCAAATGTTCTAAAGGTTATACAAAGTGACACATCTGAAACTCGTCAGAAAAACTATCCTTGGGGCGCATGGGTGGCTGTCTGCAAAGTGTCCCGACCTAG
>PITB01030108.1:0-17121 GCA_004024585.1 Paradoxurus hermaphroditus
AATTCCCATTCTTTACAAACTCTTCTACTAGAAGAGGAGAGAAGACTTCCCAAATCATTCTGTGAATCCATTATTACCCTGATGTCAAAGACGAAGACAACTGAAGAAAAGAAGACCACAGACCAATATCCCTGATGAATATATATACACAAATCCTCAACAAAACACTAGCACGCTGAATCCAGCAACACAGAAAAAGGATAAACTACCAAGTGGGATATATTCTGGTAAAGCAAAGTTGGTTTAACTCAACTGGTGAAACTCAATTAATATAATACACCGTATCGAGAGAATACAGGACAAAAAACCACATGATCATCTCAGTAGATGCGGAAAAAGCACTTAATAAAACCCAAACTCTTTCAAGATGAAAGTCACTCAAAAAAAAAAAAATCCCTAAAGGAACTTCCTGGTTAAGGACACAGATGAAAAAAAAAAAAAAAATAGCCTATCATTACACTTAATGGTGTGCATTAGTTTCCATTGCTGCTGTAACGAATTATCACAAATTTAGTGGCTTAACCAATACATGCTTACTATAAGGTTCTGGAGGTCAGAAGTCCAACATGGATCTCATTGGGCTAAAATCAATGTGTCAGGAGGGCTGTATGCCTTCTGAAGGCTCCAGAGCAGCAACTGGTTCCTTGCCTTTTCCAGCTTCTAGAAACCGCCCACGTCCCTTGGCCCACAACCCTCTTCTTCCATCTTCAAAGCCAAAAAACACTGGGCGAAGTCCATCTTCACACTGCCTTCTCTCTGGTTCCCCCTCCTCTGCTCTCCCTTCTATTTAAAGGACCCTTGCAATTACATTTGGCCCACCCAGAGAATCTAGGATAATCTCCCTGTTCTATACTGATTAGCAATCTGCAACCTTAATTCTCCTTTGCCATGCAAGGTATACATTCGCAGGTTCTAGGATTAGGATATGAACATCTTTGGGGGAGGGGTGCTATTATTCTGCCTGCCGTGGTACAAGGCAAAATGCTTTCTCTTTAAGAGGTACAGGACAAGGAAGTCCATTCTCACCATTTCTATTCAATATTGTACTGGAAGTTCTAGCCAGGACGATTAGGTAAAAACAAATGAAAACAAGTAATTAGAGAGACAGAGACAGAGAAATGGAGATAGATGGATAGACTGATAGATACACGGCATCCAGATTGAAAAGGAAGAAGCAAAACTATTTCTATTTGCTGATGACATCATCTCGTGTATTAAAAAAAAAACCACCGCATCCACGAAAAAGACTATGAGAATTAATAAATGAATTCAGCAAGCTGGCAAGGTACGAGACCAATTTATGAAGATAAATTGTATTTCTAGACTCTAGGAATGAACCACCTGAAAATGAAATTAAGAAAACAACTCCATTCACCATACCGCCAATAAGAATAAAATATTTAGGAAAAAAATTTAACAAAAGGTTGCAAAACAAGAAGTCTAAAAACTCCAAGACACTGTTGAAAGAAATGAGAAAAGACTTAAATGAATTTAATCCCTTGTTTTAATACTGAAGATAATATTGTCAAGATGGCAAACTTGTCAACTTGGTCTATGGATTCGATACATTCCCCATCAAAATCCCAACTTACCTTTTTTTTTTTTACAGAAATTGACAAGCTGATCCTAAACTTGCTGTAGAAACACCAGGGCATCCAGAATACAAAAACAGTCTTGAAAAAAAAAAAAGAACAGTTGGAAAAAAGAACTCATGCTTCCCTACTTCAAAACTTTGTAGAAAGCTCTAGTAATCAAGACTGGGTAGCACTGGCATAATAAGGGTAAATATATGGATGAATGGGGTAGAACTGAGAGTCCAGAACTAAACCATCCTATTTATGGTCAATTGATTTTTGGCAAGAATGTCAAGATAAATCAACGGGGGGAAAAATAACCAGTCTCCCAGAAATGATGCCAGGACATCCACGTGCAAAAGAACAAATCTGTATCCTTTCCTCACATCATACACGAACCTACAATAAGAACTTTAAAATACTACCTAGGAACAAAGAAGAAAGACTACATAGTATGTTATTGGGTGGGAAGACTCAATATCATAAAGTTGTCAATTTCAGTCAATTTCGTCTGATATAATTGTAAAATTTAATGACATCCCAACAAAAATGCTAATAGATCTTCCGCCCCCCGCCTCAATCCACCCCTGCCTGAAATTTACAAAAGCTACTTCAGAATCTCAAAGGGAATCTAAAGAAGTGAAGTTACCCAGGAAACTCTGAAGAACAGTTGAAGGAATATGGCCAGGCCAGGTATTAAAACATATTTCAAAGCCTTAACAATTTGAGTAAACATGGGCTTTTTAACAAATCGTTTGGGTAGCCAGATGAAAAAATTAATAAAATCAAACCCATGTCGTAGGCTGTATCCTATGATAAACTCCGAATGGGGCAAATATAAACTTTTTAAAATGAAAATTATGAAAGACACAGAAGAACTCTTACAGCTTTGGAGAGGAAAAGAATTTTCTAACTATGCTTAAAAATACAGAAATCACAAAGGAAAAAAATGATGATCTCGACTACATAATAGCATTTATTTGTATGGAAATAACCAATTATATCTTCCGGGTGTCTGGATAGAGGGATCAATACGTCCATAATGATGATGTATTATTTATGTAATTTAAGAGACAAAATTCTTCAGGGGCGCCTGGTGGCTCAGTAGGTTAAGCCTCCAACTACAGCTCAGGTCACCATCTCACAGTTTGTGGGTTCAAGCCCCGCGTCGGGCTCTGTGCTGACAGCTCAGAGCCTGGAGCCTGCTTTGGATTCTGTGTGTGTCTCCCTCTCTGCCCCTTCCCTGCTCTCGCTCTCTCTCAAAAATAAATAAACATTAAAAAATTTTTAGAAGAATGTCATTTCATTGACTCCTCAGTAGAAGCCCGGCGAGTACATATTCCCTTATGTCCATTTCTCAGATGAGAAAACTGAGGCAAAAAGAGGGGAAGTCCTGGACTAATTAGTATTAGAAGCAGGGGTTTTGAGATGAGCAACCCTAAGTCCACGAGCTTAACCAAGAGTCTTCCTTACTCCCAATATAGGGTTCCTAGGGGACAAACAGGATAAGGAGAGCTCAGAGCTTTGAGCTTTTTAACTCCCAGACTGTTCTCTTCCCATGACCTCTACCTGCCCCATGTGGCTTCACTGAGACCCCCGGCTCCAGCTGGGGTGGGGGACTTGGGTCAGGGAGCAGTGGGATTATGCGGAGTTGTCTTGAAATTTCCCAAGCCAGTGTTGCTGAAGAAGCTCAGGCTGTTTGGGGAGCACATCAGGGGGGCTGCTTGTGGCTACAACTTCAGGTGCTCAAGGCAGCAGTGCAACCAATAAACAGCTGACGTGGACCGAGCATCGCCAAGCATGGGTCCTGCCAAGAGCCATTTGGGGGGCGCGCCTGGGTGGCTCAGTCTGTTGAGCGTCTGACTTTGGCTCAGGTCATGATCTCGCAGTCTGTGAGTTCGAGCCCCGCATCGGGCTCTGTGCTGACAGTTCAGAGTCTGGAGCCTGCTTCAGATCCTGTGTCTCCCTCTCTCTCTGCCCCTCCCCTGTTCATGCTTTCTCTCTCAAAATAAAAATTTAAAAAAAAAAGTTAAAAAAAAAAAAGAGCCATTTGGGGTAAAGAAACTGATAAGAAGCAGACTCTTGTCATCGGCTTCCCAAGATTACGGCCAAAGGTGAAGAAGCTCCCACCAAGTGCGTGAGGCTGTGTGTTAACTTCACACAGGCTCCCATAGCAACACAGTACTAGTATCAACGCTAACATCGGTAATGAAAATGGGATCCACCATTGGTTAAGTGCCTCCAGTGAGCCAGGCACAGCTGTAGGACTTCGTTTAATGCCCAGAAGCACCTCAAGAGGTAGGTACTGATGTCATCCTCACTGTACAGGTGAGGACACCGACGTTGCAGATCCAGGAAGTAGAAGGACGCGGCCCATCTATTCTCTGATGGATAGATGGACAGACAGACGGACGAACACGCAGATAGAAGGAAGCTTACCTTCGAGGACTCTCTTGCCTCCAAGGCCAGCACCCCGCACAGAGATGCTCTCTGAAGCTTCTCGACACACCTGAACTGATGGGTGAGTGCCTTTCTGGAATTCGAAACTGGGGGACACACGAAGCATCACTGATCACAGCAGGGTTTGGAACCAAGGTCCCAAAACAAACTCCGGAGGGAGGAGAACACAGGGAGTTCTGATTAGAACTTCCCCATACACAGCCGGCCGAGGTCTTCATTGTGCCGTGAGGACAGGGCATCCTGGCTGGGCATGGATGGGCCTCACCTCGACTTCCCCAGACAGCCCCGGAGTCTCCTGGGGACGCCAAGCACAGCAAGGTGGTGGCCCAGAATCCTCCTGGTGCTGAGAGGTGCTGTCATGGACCTCATTCTACCGGTGAGAAGGTGGAGGGAGCTCTGGGAAGGTGAAAGTTGCCCGGATCACACGCAAAGCAGTGGACAGTAGTCCAGGGCCTAGCCCCACTCTTTGAAGGGCCCGCGGTCCCTCCCTCAGGAGTGGTGCAGCACTTTCTGGGGTGTGCCTTGGCTGCGTGGTGCCCACCACCCACCCTCTCTGCATGGGGCGAAATTCTGGAATGCCAACTCGCTGGCGAAGACGTGGTGGGGACTGCGCCCAGCCCAGATGCCCGGGCCTCACGGGACATTGGGAATCTGTGTCCTTCATGCCCCCTCCCCACTCCATCCTCCTCCCTGGATGGAAGCCTGAGCCCCCTGCGATGTAAATCAGCCCGGACCCAGCCCTGGGGGCAGACCCCTTGAGGACACTCCTGGAGAGCCAAGAATTCTAAGAATTCAGGGGGCAGGGCCCTCGAGAAAATGGGGCGTGTGACTCACACCACAAAGCTGGGTGTGTCTTCCAGAGGGAGAGACCCAGGCACACTGGGGCAAGGGCCAGAACAATTACCCACTTCCCCCGGCCTTCAGAGGTGTTGGCTGGGAAAACCGTAAGCAAGAACGCAGCCAAGAACCGTCCTGCGGGGGTGGGGGGTGGGGACGACCTCCACTTTGGAGGCAAGGTGGCGCAAGCAGGGAAGAGGCAGTTTTGCCTCAAGTGGAAATGTGGTTAGATTTCAGATTCAAAGGAATGTCCTCTTTATTGAGTGCGATATGTATTTAACAACAGGATTCTCTAGCACGAATCCAAACACTACAGGCCAGCAGCATAATGAACATCGCGCCCATTTTTCAGGTCAGAAAACTGAGGCGCAAGAGGTAAAGGAACTTGCCCAAGATCATGAGGCAAGTGAAGTGGCGGAGCAGGGACTCTAACCCAGAGACTGTGGTCCCACCACCTGTGAGATCCAGCCATCCCTCACAGGTGTTAAAGACGACATCCTTGGGGTCATTGCCACTAATTCGTATACTCTGACCACTGTGAGATCCTGCCATCGCTTTGATGGGGCTAATCATGACACCACAATGGTTCCTTAGCACCCTTTCGTACCACACAGCCTCCACCGCCCCTGATGAGCTGGGGTCCTGACTCAGGTGAGACAAACCATACAAGGAGGCACGAGTGGGGGCTTCTAAAGTTCCTTTGTGCCCCTGAAAGAGCTAGAGCTGGTTGGGAATAGAACCTTAAATGCTCACTACCAAGTGAGGGTCCCAGAGGGGGTGCCAGGCCTTTCTCTGAGAGCTTCAGCCGTATCATCTCAAGTCCTCACCTTCCCTTGATGTAGAAACTTCACGGATGTGGAAGTCAGACTCAGGAGCACTAAGCATTGTGTCCCAGGGAAGATAGTTGGTAAGTGGAGAAGGCAGGTGTATTGGTCTCCTAGGGCTGCTGTAACGAACTACCACCAACTTGGCTTAGAACAGCAGAAATCTATTCTTTCACAGTTGCAGAGACGGGGAATCTGAAAGCTGAGGTGTGGGCAGGGCCGCGCTCCCTGGGAAGGTTCCGGAGCAGAACCACTCCTGGCCTCCTCCAGCCTCCGGTGAGCTCAGGTGTTCCTTGGTTTGAGGCTGCATCGCTCCAGCCTTCGCCTCTGCCTTCCTGAAGCTTCTCCTCTTCTCTGTGCCCCTCTCTTCTCTCATAAGGACCCTTGCCATTGGATTTGGAGTCCATTCGGGTAACCTAGGATGATCTAGATTCTTAGTTTCATCACATCTGCAATGACTTTTTATTGTCCAAATTAGGTCACATCCTGGCGATGACGATGTGGGCCTATCTTTCGAGGGGTCATCTTCCCACTCCCTCCAGTAGGAGTTGAACCAGTCTGGCTGTCAGCCAGGGATTCAGAGAGCATAAGGCACCCCCCACAGGTGCCCAGATGTCAGCCCCTGGCGATGGGCCCCTGAAGACCCTAGGTGGAGCTCAAGACACACACAAAGCCCAGTTCCTCAAGTTGCCTGGTCTCATGGGGACAGTGTAACCTGAGGCTTCTAAGTGTGGGGGACAGGGATCCTAGGTGGTGGTCTCCCCTCCCATATGGCTTCCTCAACCCCACCTACCCTGCCTGCCCTGGGCAAATCCCCACTTCCCCACCACACACGCTATGCCCCGCCTTCTCCTGTAGGACCTCCCCACAAGTGTGAATTTGCTTTGGTGACCAGTGGGTCATGTCTGTCTCCCCACCACATGTCATGTGGGAGAGCAGGGTCTCTGCCTGGGTTTGCTGGACATACCATCCCTCCGGCATCAGGGGGGACCCTGGGAGCGTTTCTCATAACAGCTTTATTGAGATACAATCCACATGCCGGACAATTCACTTATTTTGAGTGTACAATTCGGCGGTATTTGGTACATGCACCTGGCCGCGGAACCATGATCATGGTCAGTTCTAGAACATGTTCATCAGCCCCAAAGAGCAGCCACTCGGCCGTTTTCCCTCACCCTCCACCCTAACTCGGGCAATCCACGAATCTACTTTTTATCTTTACGGGTTTGCCTACTTTTGGACACTTCACATAAATGAAATCTTAACATGCGTGGCCTTCACCGTCCGGCTTCTCTCACACGTTGACAAGATTCACCCACGTTTTGGCGTGTAACAGGATCTCCTTCTTTTTACGGCTAACTCGTAGTCCAGCATGTGGATGTACCACATTGGTCTTTCGCTTTATAAGCTGATAGCCGCTTTTGGGTTATTATGAATAATGCTATGAACATTTGCATATAAGGTTTTGTGTGGACATACATTCTCATTTCTCTTGGGTGTGGGTCTAGGAGCGGAATTGCTAGGACACATGGGAACCCCATGTGTAACCTTTTGAGGCCCTCGGAGGTTAATGAAAGACCAGCTGCCCCTCACCAGTCCCATGACCTTGACCTGGTGGCTTGACCTTTCCAAGCCTCAGTTTCTTGTCTTGTAGAATGGGAATTGACCCACCCGACAAATATTCATTGAGCACCTACTGTGGGCTGGGATCACAGCAGACAAGTTCCCACACTCAGAGACTTCCAGCGGAGAGACCCCGACAATAAATAGACAACAAATCGAATATAGCGAGTGGGCGAGAAGTGCAGCGGAGAAAAATAAGGCAAAGAAGGAAAAAGAGTGTGTGTGGAGGGTGGAGAATGGGGGCAAGGCGGTATCACGGCGTTAATGAGGCCTCCAGGAAGGCCTCACTGAGGGGGTGACAGGAGAGGTAAGGGAGTAAGGCTTGGCAAGATGGAGGGGTTTGGGGGCTTGGGGGTTGGGTACGTTGCAATCATCCCTACTTGTGTTGGGGTCCTCGGATCGTCCCCCAAAGACCACGAGACACGGATGCAAAGGCGAGAGCATTTATTGAGATTCCAGCATGCGAGGGGGCAGCCACTCTGTAAAATGGCGGCCCCGAGAGGAGCGCGCAGGCTCCTTTTAAGCACATTTAGGCGTGAATTCCAAGGCGGGAAACAGGTGTCTCTAGCTCATTGGTGGGTCTGTATTTGGGGAGTACGGGTGCTCTATGGATTGGTCCCAGCACGGGGTCCTTCCTTACAGGGATTATACTGACATGGCTTTTCTCGATCGGTCAAGCCGCTAGCCTTTACCATACAGGGATTTGTGTGTGGACCACGTCCTTCATTGGTCTTGGCTGGTGAGGGGGTGAGACCCGGTCCCTTTCTCTCTTTCTCTTCCTGGTCCCCCGGAGCAGGAAGTGTTTGGGGCCGGCTCTTAGGCCCAGGACCTCTCACCTGCAGGATCTTTTTGCCAGAAAAAAACGTAGCTGTGCTGATTACCGGTATCCTCACCATCCTGGAAATCCATTCTTGTGAAGGGAGCCCCAAACCATCATTTAAAATTCATCAGAACCCTAGAGCAGTGAACACATGGGATACAATGAACCGCTCTGCCCTGGAGAAATCTGGGAGGGCCCGGGGAGAAGGCAGCCCTCAAGCAGGGCTTGAAAAGCGAGGAAGGCCTGGCTGACTCCCCGGCGCCCGTCCTCAGGGGCTCTCTGGTTGGCCTCTGCACCCTCTGAAAACAGCATCTGTGTGCTAGAAGCCAGGAAGCAGAGGAGCTTTCTGAAGCCAGGCTGCCTTCCAGGGGGAGGTGTGTCCGCAGCTTGGGCGACTAGAGGGCAGCTCGGGTTCGTCTGAGGAACAGCAGGCCCTTCCCTGCTCCACGCCCTCCCCCGTCCACAACAGAAGTCTTTGTTTCCTCCACAGAGGCAGCCTTCCTTTCCAGATCACTCCCCTTGCCCTTTCCCCCAGTCTGAATCTGGGGACAGGTAAGAGGCCAACGTGGCAAGCGTCTGTTACTGCCAGGCCAGCCTTGGGGGAACACTCCTACCTTGGATGCTGGCCCCCCTTTGTCTGGGTTGAATCACTAGTGGATTCATTAGTCAATTTGTTCAACAAACATTTCCGGCTCATCTCCACCGTGCGGGGCTCTGTGCTGGGCGCTGAGGACAGGAGATGATTTAGATACCATTCTTGCCGTCTCCTAACCCTCAGGCTGGGGAGGAAACCCAACGTGGATAAACACGTGTCGCTGGCACTCCGGTGGCTTCGCTGGGGGCAGAGTGGAAATTAGAGCAAGGTCCCAGGAGCCAGACACAGGACTGGCTGCTGCCCCGTGGCCAGGCACAAAATGAAAAGGCATTCCCTTGTTCAAAAATGATGAGGGTTTTCAAAATGGCAACGGTAGAGCATTCAACCAGCTGCGGGGGCCTTCTAAGTGTGGGGCCCTGTGTGACGGCACAGGTCACATGCCCACAAAGCCACCTGGCCCTGCTCTGGAGAAGCACTCAGTCTTAATGTACATTGTGGACAGGTTAGTTCTCCTCCGTCTTCATTAGCTGTACAGTGGGTTTGTACCTGCCTCTTAGGTTGCATTGTTAAAAGCATTAAATGGGGGCGCCCGGGGGGCTCAGTCGGTTAAGGGTCTGACTTCGGCTCAGGTCATGATCTTGCAGCTTGTGAGTTCGAGCCCCGCATCGGGCTCTGTGCTGACAGCTCAGAGCCTGGAGCCTGCTTCCGATTCTGTGTCTCGCTCTCTCTCTCTGCCCCTCCCCTGCTCATGCCCTGTCTCTCTCTCTCTCTCTCTCAAAAATAAACAATAAAAAAAAATTTTTTTAAAGCATTAAATGAATTATATTTATATACTAGCATATAGTAGGTCGGCAATAAATAATAGCTATTATTATCCCAATAGGTTCCAAAAAGGAAAGAAGGGCCCAGTGTGGGGGGAGCAGTTCTTTGCTTCATTCGAAGTGGTATTGAGTCAGCCGAGCCCTGAAATGCAGACACAGTGGAACTTCGGATTGTCAGTAACTGTTCTGCGAGTATTCCGCAAGATGAGCAAAATGTCGAATAAATTTTAACTTGAAAAACGAGCGATGTCTTAGAGGAACCATCCAGAGCATCTCAGATGGCCAGAAGAGACAACTAAGAATGATCTAGAACCAAGCCGAGAGAGAGTTTACAAAGTAACTGGCCTGTGTATCAGTCTGCTCCAGGCGCTGTAACAAAATACCAGACTGGGACGCTGAAAGAACAGAAATTAATTTTCCCGCAGTTCTGGTGGCTGGAAGTCTGGGATCAAGGTCTGGTTTCTCCTGAGGCCTCTCTCTTCGGCCTGCAGGTGGCCGCCAAAAGGATCCAAGCAGGCCGCCCCAAAACGGAGTGCCTTCACATATTGATTATCTTAAATTGAAGCTACTTAAAACAACCCGTAGTACAAAGCCACTCGGACCCTCCTCTGTCCCCGTGAGAGCAGGACATGACTCTCCCATGTGAAAAACACCCTCCCTGTGCTAAGAAGTAGAAAGACATCCTTCTCACCAGACTTAGGGACCTTGAAGTTGAGAAAGCTGGGGCGCCTGGTGGCTCAGTCAGTTAAGTGTCGGACTTCGGTTCAGGTCACGATCTCACGGTTTGTGGGTTTAAGTTCCACATGGGGCTGTATGCTGACAGCTCGGAGCCTGCTCTTCTGTGTCCCTCTCTCTGCCCCTCCCCCACCAGCACAGACACACGGGCACACACTCTCTCTCAAAAATAAACATTAAAAAAAAAAAAAAAAAGTCGAGAAAGCTGTAGGAACTACTCTGTTGGGTTTTTTCCTAATCTACCACCTCAGCCTAAGTTCTGCTTAGAATCCCTTACTAATAAAAGCTCCCAAACACGTTTTTTTAATCCTGTCAATTCCTCGCAGATTTATGGTCTCTTTGCTAAAATGTATGCAAACGGCTTGTGTTGGTCATTGCTTTGGGTCTTGGTTTCACTGCGGAGCCTCCGGGCCCACGTAGTACAACTTTGGTTTTCCCTCCGGTTAATTTGTCTCAGATCGATTTAATTCCTAAGCCAGCTAGAAGAACCCGGGGCAAAAGAGTAAGATTTCTCCCTCCCCTGTGACTGGTGTAGTCGGCAGGACCCTTTAACTCACTGGACATCGCTCGGCCGGACACAGCCCAGAGATCCCGGGACGTCTGACATTCAGCCGACAGGAGGGGAGATGTCTCACCACATCGTCCTCCCAGCACCTCTGCGGGACCTGGTGCCGCATGAACAGTGAGAACAGATTTTTTTCTCCCTCTGAATTTAGATTAGCAGGATAAAACCTCGTGGAACTCGTTGGGGCTTAGCGACTCTTGGTAAAAATTTGGTAGCGTGCCCTTCGGTTACTGACCCTCGCAGAGACTGTCTTTGTTTTCCTTTGTCTGCCTTTGGGGTCCTTTGTCCTAGAAAGGAATGACCGCAGAGCAGAAGGCAGGCACAGACCCCGTAACCTCCCGGCCCCCTGGGTACAGGGTCCTCGAGAGACCTGCGTCTGTCTGACAAATCTGCTGTGGTTTCCCTCTGTAAAAACTAGATAAGGGGCACCCGGGTGGCTGAGTCAGCTGAGCGGCCGACTTTGGCTCAGGTCATGATCTCGTGGTCTGTGAGTTCAAGCCCCGCGTCGGGCTCTGTGGTGATGGCTCAGAGCCTGGAGCCTGCTTCGGATTCTGTGTCTCCCTCTCTCTGCCCCTACCCTGCTCATGCTCTGTCTCTCAAAAATAAATAAAAATGTTAAAAAAAAATTTTTTTTAACCAGATGAGGTTTCCCCTTTTGGTCTTGTTCTACGTCCTAAGAGCTTGGCTTCGTGACCAGCGAGAACATTCTCTCTGGTCTCTGCCATCCAGAGGGTGCACTTACCCGAGTCCGTCCCGAGAGGTCCCAGCCCATAAAGGCCTTTGTCCTCTCAACCCTTGCTGTGCGTTAGCGCGAGAAAGTCTCATTCTGGCAGCACCCGCCGGGAGTCGCAGATTCGCGGGTCTGTGACTGGAGGCGTCTCACGCTTTCACGGGGGATTGGAGATACCTTTTTCCCTACGCTTTTCTTACCACGTAGGCAACAAAGGTCTTTGCTTTCTTAGACTATTCTTGGGAGTCAAGTTTGGATCATGGGGCTGTATCACCCACGCCCTCTCCAGGGACCCCTCTTGTACCCGCGGTAAAGATTTATCCTAAGCCTGGAAAGTTGCCTCCGCATCTTTCCATGAAGAGATGCACTGAAATTACTGCTGTTGGAATAGATATTCTAATGTGATCCCACACATCGTGGCCAGATGATGGGTCTTTTGAACTACAAAAACTTCTATATTCGAAAAAAAATTTCAGAGAGCTCTCGTTACAAGTAGTGGCCTTATTGGTATTTATGGGAAGATCACATTAAAAGGAAAACATAAAAAAAAAAAAAAGCATAACAGCTGGCCTTAGGGGATCCGTTAATAAAACGAAAGAACGGAAGTCACAAGAAAAAGCAAAAACTAAATCGGACATAAACCCCCTTCTTACCACTCCCTTTGTTCCCAAGCCCCCATGCCTGAACCTCCAGAAAACTGACTTTTGGATCTCTAGGCCCCTTGTCTAGACTTCCCCTTTCAAACCCGACCTCAGCTCCTCAGCCAGTTTCCTTAAATCCTAAAACCCCCAACTTCTCCAAAAGAACCCTTAAAGAACCAGCTTCCCATTTTTTAAAAATGTTTTTTATTTATTTTTGAGAGCAGGAGAGACAAAGCATGAGCAGGGGAGGGGCAGGGAGGGAGGGAGACACAGAAACGGAAGCGGGCTCCAGGCTCCGGGCTGTCAGCACAGAGCCCGACGCGGGGCTCGAACTCACAGACTGTGAGATCATGACCTAAGCTGAAGTCAGACACTTAACCGACTGAGCCACCCAGGTGCCCCTAGCTGCCCATTTTAACATCCTTTTCCTCACCAGCTTTATAGAGAGCCCCTCGGCCGGATCTCCAGGCTCTGGGAATGCCAGTTTCAGACATTCCTATGCAATGTCCATCACAGATACATCCTGGACCCTTGCTGCAAAGAGTTCATGTACTCTGGACAGGAGCCGATATTTTACTTCTTTTTTTTTTCCCCTTTTTTTAATTTTTATTTTTAAGTAGGTTCCATGCCCAACATAGGGGCTTGAACTCATGACCCTGAGCTCAAGAGCCACATGCTCGGCTGACTATGCCAGCCAGGGACCTTTTAAAAAAATTTTTTTTTTTTAATGTTTATTTATTTTTTTGAGAGACATAGAGGCACAGCGTGAGCAGGGGAAGGGCAGAGAGAGAGGGAGACACAGAATCGGAAGCAGGCTCCAGGCTCTGAGCCGTCAGCACAGAGCCCGACGCGGGGCTCGAACTCACAGACCGCGAGATCATGACCTGAGCCGAAGTCGGACGCTCAACCGACTGAGCCACCCAGGCGCCCCCAGCCAGGGACCTTTTAAATTATAAAACCCTTTGATCTCCTCTCTCAGAGGAGCCTATGAAGTTCAGAGAGGAATTAGAAAGATTAGTAGCTTCTCACAGCTCCAATCAGAGAGCTTGTGTGGCTACTGAAGGGTAACCTTCCAGCCTGTGATTATATGGCGGCTATCGGGCAGGCCAGACGGTCCCTCGGGAAACACCCCTCGCAGGAGAAACACGGCCAGAGCCGCTCCCGGGTGTCCTAGGACAGACAAGGAGGTGGCTCAGCTCGAGGCTGATATTTCAGGGTGAATAGGGGCGCTAGTGGAGGGCCTTCCTCCAAAAGTTAACTGGTCTAAGGCTGAAAGACTCCCTCCGAAAGAGGGGGAACACCCAAAAGCCTTCGTTGAACGGTTTACACAAACTTTGCAAAGTCACATTGTGTTAAATCCGGAGCACAGAAATCTCACTTCTGGTTTAGCGAGAAATTTCCTCCCTGGTACAAAACGCAAATCCGTGATCATGTGATGGGTTGGGCCGGGCAAGCGCTAAGGGTAACAATGGAGGCAGCTACCCAGTCCTTTGAAAATAGCTTTTCTAAAAGCGACGATTCTCACTTTGTGTCTTGAATCTTTGCAAAGGCAGGAGCAGAACTCTGAAGCCCACTCACAGATCTCCCCCTTTGCCTGCAGACAATTGCAGACGTTACAAAAACAAACAAACAAACAAACAAACAAAACCCCCAGGGCATTGGAAGAGAGATTGTCTTGCACTTAAGAAAAAGGAAGGTTGAAAAAGGAATTCCCCACTTCCCCCAAAACGACAGGGTCAGCCGATCCGCAGCCACATGGAGCCTAGCACAAAACTCAAACAGAAGACCAGGAAGTGGATTTTGCAGCTGACGTGGGTGTGACTTTCTCTACCACTGGTTTGGAGGATTTGTCTGCACTGGCCCCTTCTGATTCCTCCAGGCCTTCAGAGGCTCGGGGCAACCTGTCCTCCAGCCGAGATCTCAGTGTCACTCCTGTCACTCACGATACCTTCCCAGAGTGCGTCTGCTCATCTCTTCCCAGTAGAGACTTGCTATGTGAATTTAATGCCACCATAAGTCACAGTGAGAGGCTCTTTTCGTCTTCTTCGCCGTCAGTCCAAGCCCCTGAGTTTCCTACTTTCTTTACTGGAAACTCATTCTGTCCTACATTCCTCTGAAGAAGATAAGTCTTTCTCTCTCTCTGTCTTTTTTTAATGTTTATTTATTTATTTGAGAGAGAGAGGGAGAGAAAGAGAGGTAGAGACAGAGGAAGAGAGTGAAGGAGAGAGAGAGGGAGGAAGAGAGGCTCCACGCCCAAGCAGGCTCCGTGCCGTCAGCGCAGAGACTCAGGCGGGGCGAGATCTCACTGAACCGAACCGTGAGATCATGACCTGAACCAAAATCACGAGTCAGACGCTTAAGCACCTGAGCCACCCAGGCGGCCTTGGGACATCTTTCAAAGACTTATCTTCTGGGGCACCTGGGTGGCTCAGTCGGTAGAGCCTGCAACCCAGTCTCGGGGTCAAGAGTTGGGTGTAGAGCTTGCTCAAGTGAAAAGAAAGTGAAAAGATGTCCCAGTCAGTCTCTGGGTTACACATGCAAATGAAGTTGGGTTGTTACAAAGTGGGGAACGTGTGTGCATCTCCTGGAAAAGAAACAAAACGCTTCCATTAGCGCCTCTATCCCCTCTCTCCAAAGATACGGAGCAAGGAATTGAGCCTATAACAGACTCTCTCCTGGGATAGGGCGTCCTCAGCTTTGCCAGCCTACCCTGTAACACCCCAATCTTGCCAGTAAAGGAAGAAGGCAAATTTGACTTGGAGGGAGATCAAGTTTATTGATTCCGACAGGACTTGGGGGCCATAAACCCTTTGGTAATTCCTTG
This sequence comes from Paradoxurus hermaphroditus, assembly GCA_004024585.1. Classification (NCBI taxonomy): domain Eukaryota; kingdom Metazoa; phylum Chordata; class Mammalia; order Carnivora; family Viverridae; genus Paradoxurus; species Paradoxurus hermaphroditus. The sequence goes on from PITB01030108.1 coordinate 15,050, forward strand.
GCAGCCTGAGGTCCCCAGTGCAGCTGATAATCTTACATTATTCCTGCCTAAGCACCTGGTTGGCGGTAATTTCGCTTCTGTCCCATCCCACTGCACTCCAACTCACGGTTTCTCTTTTGCACTTACGTTTAGAGGGAGACAATGAACCTGGACTCACGTGCCCCAAGGATATTGCGAGTCTGTGAGCCGCGAGTCCCTCTCAGTGTCTTCCCAAGTCCTGAAAGCCATCGAGACTCCGTAACTTTTACCCAGGTTCCCACGCTGGTGCAATATGGTGATGCCCTTTTGCTCTATAACTGAGCTAAGCAGGGAGCCCTTCCAGACTCTCCCGTTCTCTTGCTGGTACCAGCTGATGAGGCCAAAAAGCCTCTAGATCTAAATTCCAATGGGCGCAAACCACTGTTAATCGACTTAGGACACAAGCTGTCTCAAGGCATTCCAAAGCTCGCTCCAAACCACCTTGAGTCAATTCTGTCCACCCCTCGCCCCCAAACGAGAAAACGGTTATGGAAATTTTTAGCAGCCTCTGGCTGCTGGCGCCGATGGATTCCTAAGTTTGCAGTTTTTGCCAAACCCTTGTTTGCTCTTCTCCCTGATATCACCTTGGAGCCTATTTTCTGGACTTCAGAGGCATGAATCTCCTTTGAAGCCCTAAAATTAGCTCTGTCTACACCCCTGGCTCTTGGCTTAACCTAATTTTGACAAGCCCTTTCATCTATATTGCTATGAAAATAACGGGGTTGCTGTGGGCATTCTAGAATGGTACAGATACCATCTCTAGCCTATTTCTCATGCCAGTTAGACCCTGTGGCATCAGACATGCCCCTACGCTATGTGCAGTGGTCACAGCTGCCACCTTGATGGACAAAGCCAGTACCCTTCTCTTAGGATCCTTCTTCACCTGTACGTTCCCCGTGCCGGGTGCTCCCTACAAGTTAATAGGACACACCACCAGACCACTTACAAACAAACGCTTTTGACTAACCTTCCATCATCTTCCATCAAGGTAACCTTTCAATCCAGCTGCCTTACTTCCTCTCCTGGCGCTGGAGAGCTCTGCTCTGTTCCCCATGATGGCCTTACAGCCACAGATAGTGGTCTCAAAACCAGAGAAGGACCTCTCCGACATCCCTCCAGCTAATCCAGACGTACTTCTATCTCATGATGGCCCCTGCAAATGAAATTTCCAGAGAAACTGTGGTTATGCCATGAAACACGGGAGGTGCATTCTTGGCCCACCGGAAACTCAGCCCAAGGGGCTGAACTCAGAGCTCTTGCTAGAGCCCGCCGAGTGGTGGAAGAAGAAACTGACATTTACACACACCCCAGATATGCTTTCGGAGTCAGCCATGCTACTGGCCCAATTTGGAAATCCTGGGGGATTCTTTTTTCAGTTTGAGAGAGAGAGAGAAAGAGAGGAGCATGAGCAGGGAGAAGAGGGCAGAGGGAGAGAGAGAATCCCAAGCAGGCTCCGTGCCATCGGCGCACAGCCCAACCCATGAGATCAGGTCATGAGATCGTGACCTGAGCCAAAACCAAGAGTTGGACACTTAACCGACTGAGCCACCCAAGCACCCCAATCGTGGGGATCCTTAACTGCTACGGGCACTCCGCTGCTCATGGGCACATGACTGCCAACAAGCTAATCACCTCCTTCTGAAACCTCCATCGGTCACAGCTCAGCCCACACCGACATGGCTACTAAGTATGCAGCCAAAACTGACTCCCTTAGCCTTATTCCACCCAATTTTTAACCCTCCCTTTCTTCCTGAAGGATATTATTCATCAGTGGGCAATGCCTCACAATCTGAAAAGGACACTTGGACACGAAAGGGTGTCAATTATCAGATGGATAATACGCGGGGCCAAAAGAACTCCCTCGCCTCTTCTCTTGTAACCTTTGGGCTTGTACTTACCTTCCGCCAAAAGGGACATATGGCAAACAGGGGATAATTAAGGAACTAAAAAGACAACTGGTTTCACCCTGGCATCCACAAAATTCCTGGCCAAATTATTGCCCAGCGCACTACTTGTAAACCTCACCAGATTTCTGGGAGAAATCGGTTTCCCCT
>PITB01030109.1:0-17212 GCA_004024585.1 Paradoxurus hermaphroditus
AAGTGTTTGTTCAGGTCTTTGGTCTGTTTCTTCACTGGATTATTTGTTTTCTGGGTGTTGAGTTGGTAAGCTCTGTATGGGTTTTGGACACTAACCCTGTATCTGATGTGTCGTTTGCAAAAATCTTCTCCCACTCTGTCGATTGCCTTTTAGTTTTGCTGATTGTTTCCTTCGCTGTGCAGAAGCTTTGTATCTTGATGAGGTCCCAGTAGTTTATTTTTGCTTTTGTATCCCTTGCCTCTGAAGACTTGTTGAGTAAGAAGTTGCTGAGTCAGAGGTCAAAGAGGTTCTTGCCTGCTTTCTCCTCGAGGATTTTGATGGCTTCCTGTCTTATATTTAGGTCTTTCATCCATTTTGACTTTATTTTTGTGTATGGTGCAAGAAAGTGGTCCAGGTTCATTTTTCTGTATGTCGCTGTCCAGTTTTCCCAGGACCACTTGCTGAAGAGACTGTCTTTATTCCACTGGATATCCTTTCCTGCTTTGTCAAAGATGAGTTGGCCGTACGTTTGGGGGTCCATTTCTGGGTTCTCTATTCTGTTCCATTGATCTGAGTGTCTGTTCTTGTGCCAGTACCGTACTGTTTTGATGACTACAGCTTTGTAATACAGCTTGAAGTCTGGGATTGTGATGCCTCCTGCTTTGGTGTTCTGTTTCAGGATTGCTTTGGCTATTTGGGGTCTTTTCTGATTCCATACAAATTTTAAGACTGTTTGTCTTAGTTCTGTGCAGAATGCTGGTGTTATTTTGATAGGTATTTCATTGAATATATAGATTTGGGTAGTATTGACGTTTTAACAATATTTTTTTTTTCCTATCCAGGAACATGGAATATTTTTCCTTCTTTTTTGTGGCTTCTTCAATTTCTTTCATAGGCTTTCTATAGTTTTTAGTGTATAGATTTTCCACCTCTTTGGTTAGATTTATTCCTAGCTATTGTTTTAGGTGCATTGTAAATGGGATTGATTCTTTGATTTCTCTTTCTGTTGCTTCGTTATTGGTGTATAGGAATGCAACCGATTTCTGTGCATTGATTTTATATCCTGCCACTTTGCTGAATTCATGGATCAGTTCTAGCAGTTTTTTGGTGGAGTCTTTTGGGTTTTCCATATAGAATATCAAGTCACTTCGAAGAGTGAAACTTTGACCCCCTCCTGGCCAATTTGGATGCCTTTTATTTCTTTGTGTTGTCTGATTGCTGAAGCTAAGACTTTCAATACTATGTTGAGTAACAGTGGCGAGAGTGGACACCCCTGTCTTGTTCCTGACCTTACGGGGAAGGCTGTCCATTTTTCCCAATTGAGGATGATATTAGCAGTGGGTCTTTCATATATGGCTTTTATGATCTCGAGGTATGATCCTTCTATCCCTACTTTCTTGAGGGTTTTTATCAAGAAAGGACGCTGTATTTCGTCAACTGCGTTCTCTGCATCTATTAAGAGTATTATGTGGTTCTTGTCCTTTCTTTTATTGATGCGATGTACCACATTGATTGTTTTGTGGATATTGAACCAGCCCTGCATCCCAGGTATAAATTCTACTTGGTCTTGGTGAATAGTTTTTTTGATGTATTGTTGGATCCAGTTGGCTAATATCTTGTTGAGGTTTTTTTATATCAGTGTTCATCAGGGAGACTGGTCTACAGTTCTCTTTTTTAGTGGGGTCTTTGTCTGGTTTTGGAATCAAGGTAATGCTGGCTTCATAGAAAGAGTTTGGAATTTTTCCTTCCATTTCTATTTTTTGGAACAGCTTCAAGAGAATAGGTGTTAACTTTTCCTTAAATGTTTCATAGAATTACCCTGGAAAGCCATCTGGCCCTGGGCTCTTGTGTTTTGGGAGACTTATGATGACTAATTCTATATCTTTACTGGTTATGGGTCTGTTCAAATTTTCTATTTCTTCCTGTTTCAGTTTTGGTAGTTTATATGTTTCTAGGAATTTGTCCATTTCTTCCAGATTGCCCATTTTATTGGCATATAATTGCTCATAATATTCTCTTATTATTGTTTTTATTTCCGCTATGTTGGTTGTGATCTCTCCTCTTTCATTGTTGATTTTACTTATTTGGTCCTTTCGTTTTTCTTTCTGATCAAATTGTCTAGTGGTTTATCAATTTTATTAATTCTTTCAAAGAACCAGCTTCTGGTTTCATCGACCCGTTCTATTGTGGGTTTTTTGTTTGTTTGTTTGTTTATTTGTTTTGTTTCAATAGCATTGATTTCTGCTCTAATCTTTATTATTTCTCATTTTGGGTTTTATTTGCTATTCTTTTTCCAGCTCTTTGAGGTGTAAAGTTAGGTTGTTTACCTGAGACCTTTCTTCCTTCTTTACAAAGGCCTGGATTGCTATATACTTCCCTCTTATGACTGCCTTTGCTGAGTCCCAGAGGTTTTGAGCTATGGTGTTATCATTTTCATTGGCTTCCATGTATTTTTTAATTTCCTCCTTAACTTCTTGGTTAGCCCATTTGTTCTTTAGTAGGATGTTCTTTAGCCTCCAAGTATTTGTTCTCTTTCCAAATTTTTTCTTGTGGTTGATTTCGAGTTTCATAGCATCGTAATCTGAAAATACACATGGTATGATCTCGATCTTTTTGTACTTGTTGAAGGCTGATTTGTGTCCCAGTTTGTGGTCTATTCTGGAGAACGTTCCATGTGCACTGGAGAAGAATGTACATTGCGCTACTTTAGGATGATATGTTCCGAATTTTTCTGTTAAGTCCATCTGGTCCAGTGTGTCATTCAAAGCCATTGTTTCCTTGTTGATTTTCTGTTTAGATGATCTGTCCATTGCTGTAAGTGGGGTGTTGAAGTCCCCTACTATTATGGTATTATTTTCAATGAGTTTCTGTATTTTTGTGAGTAATTGATTTATATATTTGGGTGCTTTCACATTTAGAGCATAAATGTTTACAATTGTTGTCTTCTTGGTGGATAGACCCCTTAATTATGATATAATGCCCTTCTTCATCTCCTGTTACAGTTTTTATTTTAAAGTCTAGATTGTCTGATCTAAGTATGGCTACTCCGGCTTTCTTCTGGTGACCATTAGCATGATAAATGGTTCTCCATCCCCTTACTTTCAATCTGAAGGTGTCTTTAGGTCTAAAGTGGGTCTCTTGTAAACAGCATATAGATGGATCTTGTTTTCTTATCCATTCTGTTACCCTGTGTCTTTTGATTGGAGCATTAGTCCTTTGATGTTTAGAGTGAGTAATGAAATGTGTGAGTTTATTGCCATTATGTTTCGTGTAGAGTTGGAGCTTCTGGTGGTGTTCTCTCGTACTTTCTAGTCTTTGTTGCTTTTAGTCTTTTTCTTCCCTATGTCTTTTCTCCCCTTAGAGAGTCCCCTTAAAATTTCTTGCAGGGCTGATTAGTGATCACGAACTCCTTTAATTTTTGTTTGTCAGGGAAACTTTTTATCTCTCCTTCTATTTTGAATGAAAGCCTTGTTGGATACAGAATTCTTGGCTGCATATTTTTCTGAATCAGCACATTAAATATGTCCTGCCACTCCTTTCGGGTCTGCCAAGTTTCTGTGGATAGGTCTGCTGCAGACCTAATTTGTCTTCCTTGTACATTAAGGACTTTTTTTCCCTTGCTGCTTTCATGATTCATTCCTTGCCTGAGTATTTTGTGAATTTGACTATGAAATGCCTATTGATGGTCAGTTTTTGTTGAATCTCGTGAGAGTCCTCTGTGCTTCCTGTATTTTGAGGTCTGTGTCTTTCCCCAGGTTAGGAAAGTCTTCCACTATGATTTGCTCACATAACCCTTCCACCCCCTTTTCTCTCTCTTCATCTTCTGGGATGCCTATGATTCTGATGTTGTTCCTTTTTAATGAGTCACTGATTTCTCTTATTCTTAAATCGGGCTCTTTTGCTTTATTCTCCCTTTTTTTTTTCTGCTTCATTATTCTCCATGAGTTTTTCCTCTATATTGCTGATTCTCTGGTCTGCCTCATTCATCCTTGCCACCGTGGCATCCATTAGAGATTGCAGCTCAGTTATAACATTATTTATTTCACCCTGACTAGCTTTCACTTCTTTTATCTCCATTAAGAGGGATTCTAATCTAATTTTGATCCCAGCTAGTATTCTTATCACCGTGATTTTAAATTCTGGTTCAGACACTTTGCTTGTATTTGTGTCGGTTAAGTCCCTGGCTGTCATTTCTTCCTACTCTTTCTTTTGGGGGGGATTCCCTCGTTTTGTCATTTTGAAGGAAGAAAAGGAATTAATAAGATAAAAAAAGGAAAAATATTTAAAATCAAAAAATTGAAAACTGCGCGCATGCGAGCGCACACACACACACACACACACACACAAATAAAATCAATGATGCTAGATCCTGGGTGTGTTTTGGTCTGGTTATTGAAAGGAGCTTAGTTGTTTAGAGAAAAAAGAAGGAAAAAGAGAAGAAAAAGAAATAGAAAAAGGTGAAAAAGGAAAAAAATTAAAAGTGTTTGAAATTTGAGAAAATGATTGAGATAAAATAGATTAATGGAGAGGAGCTTGAGTGATTAGAGAAAAACGGGAAAAATTACAATAAAAAAATTAAAAACAACACATACACGCACACACAAAATTAAATAAATGATGGAAGTATAATAGAATTTGAAAAATATACAAAAGAGTGAAAAAAATAGTAGAAAAAATAATAAAGGAAATGTTGGATGCGTACTAGAATTTGAAATATTTACAAAAAAGTGAAAAATTTGCTTGAAAAAATATAATGGACAATATTTTTAATAAAAATTGAAAAAAAATTTTCTCTTTCTGTATTCAAGTAAATGAAAAAGAAACAAAAAAGAAAACAAATAAAAACAAAAATAAACAAAAATTAAAAATGGAAAAAAACGAAAAAAGAATATTGAATAGCTAGATCAGCGAACGGTCTGAAATAGGATTGATATTACATCTTTTTCCCCTAAAGGTCAAACTCTGAGGCACTTTATAGTCCGGGGACTAAGCAGGGGGAGAGATTTGCGGTGCTCCTGAAGAGCGAGGCTGGCCCAGTTGGGCAGGACTGGTGTAACGGCTCCGTTCTCCACTAGACGGCGCTGCGTGGCTTACTGCGGGGATCGCTGTGGCGCCTACAGGTGCGTGCGCGCATGCGTGGGCGGGTGAACATGGCGTCGCCCGTTTACCCGCCCTGCCGGGACTCCTGCGTTCTCCCCAACCAGGCACCGCGCACGGCCGCCGTCACTCCCCGCTTTTCCTCTGTCCAGGACCTCGCCGTGGGTTTGCCCGGCCGCGCCTCCGCCTGAGTTTTATCTGAGACGCGGCTGTGTTTCCCGACCCCTCCCTCCTGAGGACGCGGCCTTTGACCCCTCCGGAGCCCCTGGGCGGGGCCCCACCGAGCAGTGGCTGGTGCCGCCCGCCCGGAAATGCCGGGGGACCCGCTACTTCCGGTGTACACAGACTGGCGGCCGGGTGCGAGGAAGCTCACGTGACCATGCGGCCGCGCGTTTCCGGGGTCATGGACGTCCGCGCGGCCCAGGACTTCCGGCCGCCCCGCTCCTCCCCTGGGGGTCCGCCCTCCCCAGGCCCCGCCGGGATTCGAGCTGCGGACGTCCAGACGCTGTGCTGCTCCTCTGGACGCAGTCGTGATGGAATGTAACCCTCTCCTTTCTCCTTGCTCGCTTTTTGGTTCAGTCCCCGTGGCCGTGTCCACTTTCCGCGTCCTCTCCAGCTGACTCTGTGGGGTGCGCTCTCCCCGTGCCCCCCCCCCCGTTTCCTCCTCTCTCTGCGGAGACAACAGCCCCCGCCCAGCGCGCCTCTCCGCCCGCCAACCTGCTGGGTCCGGGGTTCAGGTGGTGCGGGTTGTGGTTATTCGTTCCTCAGATCCGTGTTCTAGGTGCGCAGGGAGGGCGCGTGTTGGCCGGCTGGAGCGCGCGTGCGCGAGACGGAAGGGGGACTCCACGCCCTTCTGCCGCCTTCCCCTCCCCCCACACACGGTAACCCTTACACCCTCTATGGAGTTAGCGGGGAGACTGTTCGGACAGGCCCGGCACGCTGTGTGTTTCACAGACCGGACCGAGTCCTCAGAGACTCCCCGGTTCCTGCTGCCGAGCACGCGGACCGACCTAACTTTGCGGCGCAGGGCGGGGGGTGCTGCCCGCATTTGGGCTCGATCATCTAAGTCAGAAAATAAGCTCCTAGCGAGGCGGCGACGGCGGGGATTGTGCGTGCCCGCGTCGCACGCGTCACCTTACGTACACGGCCGTGCTCAGGCCCGGGAGGCGCCCGCGGGGGCAGGTGGGCTTGCGCCGGCGCACCCGGCAGGGGGGGCGGAGAGGCAGGTGGGCGGGGCCGGGGACACACAGGACGCGCGGCGGCTGCAGGGGCGTGGCTCCGACCCTCGGGTAGGTGGGGCCCTCGCCCCTGCGTCCGCGGCCGCGCTGAGAGCGTCGGCCGGAGGCGTGTGCGCTGGCGGGACGGGCGAGGGCGGGTCACGACCAGGTGGACCCTGCAGAGAGAGCAGTTCCTCGTAGGGGTCGTGCGCAGAGGTTCCCGCCGCAAATCACCCAAACATGAAAGCAGGTCTGATTTATCTGAGAAATTAGGTAGAGACGGTGATTTTCCTTCCCAGTCCGCAAGGAGGAAACCCACACGGCCACCGTTGGTAACATCTGAGGAGCCGTAGTGTCTGTATGACGTGTGTGTGAATGTGCTGCGTGTCCGTTTAGCTACTCAGCTCGCCGAAGGGAAGGTTTAGAGCTCACGCTCCCTAACAGCCACCCGATCAGCGGCTTAGGGAGACCGGTATTGGAGTGCAGCGAATTCTCACAAAGTCACAAGGGAAAAGGCAATAAAACAGTAATCTAAAATAAAATAATAAAACAGGAAACAGAAAAGAGTACGATTAAGAAGGAACAAGCCTTAAAACGCCGTGCGTTAGCAAGTGAGGCATGGATTCACACGGAAACTCGGGGTTCAGTGGGAAGGGTGCGCCGTGGGGAGGCTCGTGGGATTTGCGGTTAGCTCGCGCTGAGGCCTGTGGCCTTGGGCCTGGAACTGAAGCCAGTCTGACCCACGTCGGGCTCGCTGCTGCCGCGGAGCCGGTCCAAACCTTGGCGGCCAGTTCATCGTCACACTGTAAGGAGGAGGCCCGTTTCCACGAGGTGGGGTTTTCCTGACGCACGGAGATGAAACCGAACTGTGCATGACTTAAGTGCGGCCTAATCTGGCATTTTTTTTTAATGTTTATTTTTGAGAGACAGAGCATGAGCGGAGGAAGGGCAGAGAGAGAGAGGCAGACGCAGAATCCAGGCTCTGAGCCGTCAGCACAGAGCCCGACGCAGGGCTCAAACCCACAGACCGTGAGATCATGACCTGAGCCGAAGTCGGCCGCCCAACCGACTGAGCCCCCCAGGCGCCCCTAACCTGGCATTTTAAGGCTGAACGGAGGGAAAGAAGAAAATGTTGATGGAGATCTAACGAGCTAGATCTCCATGAGACAGGCTTTATGCAGAAATTAAATTCGTCTAGAGTCCCACCTCCTGAGAGTGAGCCTGATTAGAAAAGAAAGAAAAAACAGAATTGCATCTTCTCTGAAGATCCAACAGACTCCAAGGGACCTGCACGGGTAAAATGATTCTAGACCTGGAAACCACCAATAAATAATAATAATGCGAAGTTCTAGCGACATGTGAAATATACGACCGGACACTTCGACCCGCTTGAATTCATGTAGTCCAGAGCGACCCTATCACTGTTAATTATCCTCAATTCATAGACAGCCTGGAGCAGCACCGGGTAAGAAACGTGCCTCGGGTCTCCCCTCTCACAAACAAGTGTGTGCGGCCAAGTTGGAACCCAGACGGCACCCTCCTAACTGCTGTGTCATCGTGGTTCAGTAAAAGGTCACAGAGTTGGGATGGTGACCCCTCAGTGGTTCATCCCCGGAGTGCATTCAACTGTTTGAATCTAACAGTTTTTAAAATATCGTTCAAAAGTGCATATTTTGAAAAGTCCCAAAGCAATATAGAGAAAAAGAGAAGCTGGCTTGATGGGGGAGGACTGAGAGCCACCGGTCGCCTGCCTGCCGTCCCTGAGTGCGGCCCGGGGTGGAAGCTGACGCCGTGGGAGCACTTCCCGGCCCCATCCGCTGCGTCAGACCCTCCTGCCCAGAACTGCCACCTTTCCCGAACCTCAGGCTCAGAGACGTCAGGTCCCTCGTTCACAGTCACACCGCCGGTTAATGAGGGCACTGTCAGCCAGCCTGCTTCCAAAGACCACGTCCTGCTCTGTGCACGGCTCTCTTGGTGACCGGTTCTAGACGTTGCTGGTAAGCGTGTCACGTGAAATACACAAAGTTCAGTACTCTCAAAGACAATCCGTGACTCCAGGAAGGTGAATATTTGTATCATTTTAGTTAATTGTATCAAATGTTTCCTCATTACTTCCCAGGGAGAAAAAAAAAAAGATTTTGCTTGTTAACCTAGCATTCCACAGTGTACAAGATAATAAATATTCCCATGCTGGGTAACATATGTGTTGTATTAACTGTTGGCTATTATGTTATACTTTTTTAAGTCTTAGATAGCAATATGCTAGATTCAATTATTATCAAACACTTTGGCAAATCAAGGTTTTGTTACAAATAAATGAGACTTTTTTTTTTTAACTTATTTGAGACACAGAGAGAGCATGAGCAGGGGAGGGGCAGAGAGAGAGAGAGAAAGAGAGAGAGAATCCCAAGCAGGCTCCTGCTGTCAGCACAGAGGCAGACAGGGCTCGATCACACGAACCATTAGATCTTTACCTGAGCCAAGATCAAGGATTGGATGCTTAACTTACTGAGCCACCAGGAGCCCCAACAAATGTATGGGACTTGTTTTAATGCATGTTTTCACCTACAGTTACTGAAGAGAAGAAAATTTGGAGGATTTTTTCTGCATGTATAAAAAAAACTAATGATGTTTCACTTAGGTAAGTAAGTATAGGGATTTATATCAGGCAATCAAAGATAGAAGTTATAGAATAATCTAGAGAGTTCAAAATAACAAGTTTACAAAACTTTTTAGGTAACTATACAGATGTATCTTTGTTCTTCTTAGAAAGAGCCTCATGTGCATATACAAACAATTCAACACTTAAATGCAGCTTGCCTCTTCTCAGCCTTTCCTCAACACAAGTGTCTGGGAAAAATCAGTTTTTATATTTCAAATTCAGAAAGAGTTCATTTTTACACATGCCCCAGAGCTCTCTGAATCCAATCCAATTCTGCCTCCTGGTTTGGGAGGATTAGAAAACAGTCTTTGCCTAAACCACAGACTCTTTTGCAACTTGAAACTTCACACTTAACAAGGTCAGAGAGTTTTCTAAGAAAAGTAATCAATTCCTTGGAAAAAAGTGAGATCATAAACTACCCAGTCATACCAAATCGAGGCAGGCAGGCAGCACCAAACGGCCTCTCTGTGTGGTGATGGGAAGGGCGGACTCGTCTGCTGTTCGGTGTTGAGCTTTGACCACCGTACGGTATCTGCTGTTGTTGTCTTCACAGCATTTCCTGTTTGTTCATTATATGTATATGTAACTATAACCCCGTAATTACACATAATATAACCTGTACCGTGTTCTATCCTATACTACCATATGGCACACAGAATTACATATATAGATTTATACAACTATAGATATAAAATGACATCTATATATAGTTTTATATAACTATAAAGACAAAAATGAATAATGCCACCATCCTCTGCATTATTCTCTCTTGTGTATAAATAAACTTTCCTTAATTATCAATTAGTTTGAAATGCACATGTAACTTCTTGTTAAGCTTTTAAAAGACACATTAGTAATTCTTATTTTTCTCATCTGTCTAAGTACTCTTAAAAACATGATATTTAAAACCATTATAATATTCTGGAAACTATTTCCTCATTTCTTTACTGTTAGACATTTCTTTTTGCATCCAAGAATTTTACTATGAGAATTGCTATAACAAATAGTCATGTCCTATATATTGGTGTGAAATTCTGATCATTCTTGAAAATTGAGTTTTAGAATAGTGCTGCATTTTTATTTATATATATATCACTGATGGGAATATTTAATCTTATTTATATGTATATTTTTAAATCATCTTATTTATATTTTAATAATAAGTAATCTTAGGTTTATTCAATTCAAACTGGATATACATTTTCCAATTAAATTAAAAAATATTTATTTCACATTTTGAGACTGTGGAGGTTTATAATGAAAACTGATATTCCCTCTTATGGCTGCCACACACCCCTTCCACCCCAAGTTTAATAATTTTAATTATTGCCTTTTTGAGTTAATCATTAGAGGGATATACTGGTTGCTTTTAAAATACTAAATAATGTAACTGTTCTGTTAGATTTTTGGATCTGTGAGGGATAGGCTTCAGGTGTTGTAACCAGCTGTGGGGTCGTGACTCCCTCTGCTCACACTCTCCCGGCCTGACTCTCGCCTGCTCAGCCTCTTGGCAGCAGTGCATTGTTACTTTTATAAATAATGCGTCTCGAGCCATGTTTCTTGCTCCGTCCATTTTAGCTGATGTCTTGGAATCTCTTTATGAGAAGAGGAGATGAGCCTCCTCAACTCGCCTTCCACACTTTTACCCTGTTCACTTCCTGGTTTCCATCACCTGTATTTTAACTGCACAAGTGACAACTTTTTCTACACTTCCTCTAGCTTGTTGCTACAAAGTAAAAATTGAATTAATAGCATTTATATTATTATGAGTACATAACCAGATGGATACAGAAAAAACAATGTAACCGATCTGCAGGAGTGTCCAATATCTGACACACAGACGTTCCAGAGAGAGACGAGAGATAGTGAGACCGGCTGGGTCCCTCAGTGTCTGGCACGATAATCTGGAAATTTCAAAATAACATGGTAGAAAGAAAGAAAATCCTGAAAGATCCCAGGAAGGAGGAAAAATTTTTTTAAAAATGCATTTCGAAATCGTCAGTCAGTGTTAGGATCAAATACAAACGTTTTCAGCTGTGGAAGAACATAAGAATTAGTCACCATGCATCTATTCTTGTAAAGTTATGTCAGGACATGCTCCAACACCAAGGAATAAACCAGTAAATGTTTAACGTAACAAAGTAATGTGAACAATTACTCCCCAGAGAACCTAAACATTCATCGTTCTGTGAATTTTCTTCATTACTTTGGGGATTTGGATTAACCTTTTTCTGATTACATTTTAGAATCAAAGAAGCAGTTAGATCCAAACATTGAGTAACTGATCTTGTGGTTTGTGGGTTCGAACCCTGTGTTGGGCTCTGCACTGGGTGCACAGATCCTATTTGGGATTCTCTCTCTCTCTCGCTCGCTCTCTCTGCTCTTCCCCTGCTCATGCGTGCACACACTGTCTCAAAATAAATAAATAAACTTTAAAAACAAAACACACTCACACACACACACACACACACACAACATAAACTAGTGAAGTTACTAAACTTCAAAAGATTGAGAATTCCTTTCGTACCTGTAAAATCCCTAGGCTGTTTCCACAAGGTATCTGACTTCCACAAAGCAGCACTCAGTTTCAGAAAACAGTCAAATACCTATACAATCCTCAAGGCACGAAACGGAGGCCAACCGTTTTCAACACACCCAAACCGTTTTCTGGTGTAAAGTCAGTGATATTTCGCTGTATACAGTAACGCAGAGAACATTGTTATCCCAGGCCCTTCTGAAACAGCCTGCTGGAAGGGATTCGCCCAGCTAGAAGGGTTCTAGAAGATACAGTCAAAGGAGTGGGCAGCGGACACGCTTGCTGGAGGAACCAAGACGAAAACAAATGTGAGCATAACATTAAACACAAATTCTCGCTCTAGAGAAGACACGACCGCCTCTGTTGAAAGGTCAGGAGGGCAAGCTGGAAGGTTTTGTGGCGATGCTGGTTTTCTCGTCTCTGTCAGCTAACAACAGATTTCCCTGGTAAGCTGAGCAATCAAGTCACAGAGCAATAAACATAGATACTCTCTGAAAAATAAGAGCATGAACAGGATAAAGAACTCAGATTATACTAATATACTGCCCAGGGTCTCCGCAGGCTGAAATCAGTGTATCAGCCGGGGCTACAGTTTTGTCTGAGGCTCAAGGTCCTCCTTCAGACTCGCCGGTGCCAGCAGAACTGGCTTCCTCGAGGGGGATGCCGAGGGGCTCCATTTTCTCTCTGGTTGGCGGGTCCCAATGTCCGGGGGTCACTCAGAGTTCCTCTGCACGTGGCTTCCGAGGCCAGTCACCACATGGCGGTTTCTCTCTTCTTCCCGGTCGCTGGAAAGTGTCTGCTGCTGTTTCTTGTCCCTTTAAGGAGCCAGCAATCAGGGTGGGCCCCCCAGGATATTCTCCCTTCTGACTAACTCAGAGCCAAACTGATCGGAATCTTAATGACACCTGCAAATCTTTGCCATGCGGAGTAAAATTACCGTAGTAATGATGTCCATCATATTTACATACTCTGCCACTCTCAAGAGAAAGGGCACGAATGAGCCCGCGAGTCACTGGAGGGCAGTTTAGAATTCTGTTTATCTCCGATGTATTGTACTTGAAAACATCAAATTGATTTTGTATATTCTATGCATATATACACACAAGCCATTTTCACAATAATCCAGTAACTTTGAAGGAGTATTTTTTTACTATATACTCTTCTACACATGAATGTATATCCTATGAACTCATTTTAAATGGGATTATATAATTGTTTATCAAGCAAATTTTGAAATAGTGATTTCACCCATTGTTTCAGTGTTCCCAGACGGAGATAGCCTATAATTCAAATTACATTTTAGGAGCTCCTGGGTGTCTCAGTGGGTTGGGTGGCCGACTTCAGCTCAGGTCATGATCTCGCGGTCTGTGGGTTCGAGCCCCGCGTCAGGCTCTGTGCTGACAGCTCGGAGCCTGGAGGCTGCTTCAGATTCTGTGTCTCCCTCTCTCTCTGCCCTTCCCCTGCTCGCGCTCTGTCTCTATGTCTCTCAAAAATAAATGTTAAAAAAAATTAAAACAAAAAATTACGTTTTAAACAAATTATGTATTTTGGTTTTCGAACTTGTTTAATATTATTGATAATCATGAAAAGTTTGCCTTAAGCTAATTCAAACTTTCTGCCCGCTCACATTCCAGCCCGAGGTTTCTGGGGTGACAACACACAGCACACACACCTTTCACATAAACCAGACGATTCACATATAAATGTACAGCTGTCTCTGAGATGAGAGTTAGAGCCATCTTAAACCGATTTTGTATATTAAGGCTGGAATACACTTCTGGAATAATTGTTTAATTATTAATAAGTAACTGTTAGTTTTGCTGCCTGCGTGCACATTTTCCTCAGGTGATGGTTTGGTAATTTGATTCATCTTGTACCATCGGCAGGATTGGCCATGGAGAAATTAATTCCATAAAATGTCTTTTCCTTCCCCCAATTATCTTCACAGTTACAGATACATTATACACTCTTCAATTCTTTCTACTTAATAGTTCTCGACTGAATCATAACTAAAGAAGAAATTGTTTCTTTATTACAAATAATGTTACAAGGTCCCTTGGCAATATACTTATATAAAGCAAGACAATTTCATCAGAGAGCATATTTAACTAAATGCCTTTTTTCTATTTATCCAGATTGTTCCATATCTAACTATTGTTTGTTGAATTGTTTATTGCTTTTTTCATGATGATCAGTGTCAAGGAACTTAATGCTGATGGGGACTTCCACACCATTTAATATGAACTTCTCCCCAGGGGGAGTTACCTGCAAAGGCTTCCTGACCAAGAACGATTCTATTTCATTTAATTTCATCAGTGATGGATAAAACAGGATACTCCATTTCTAGAAATGCATCCATTTCTATCATTGAACTCCTGCAACTATTCAAAGCTTACTTCCCTATTTTCATAGAAACCTTGTGCATAGTGTCTGGTCCGACCTTCTGGAGGAAGACAAGTGTATTTATGCTTACGTCCGATCCCACATGTTCAAAATCAGTTTTCACC
Organism: Paradoxurus hermaphroditus; assembly: GCA_004024585.1. Taxonomy (NCBI): domain Eukaryota; kingdom Metazoa; phylum Chordata; class Mammalia; order Carnivora; family Viverridae; genus Paradoxurus; species Paradoxurus hermaphroditus. Next base: position 13,999 of record PITB01030109.1, read on the forward strand.
CCAAAGGCTCATTTTCTCAGGGCTTCTTCCTCTTGGTTCTTTGGAGCACTCGGTTGCCTGTTCTGCGCCCTGTCGGGAGCCCCAGCTATTCCTCCCAGCAACAGAGAAAACGGTCAGGCTTATAGACTCACAAATTGGGAGCATCAAAGCCAACTCATAAAAGCCGTCAGGAGAATGAGCGCGATTTCTAAACGAGGGATAGTTTTATGCGGCGATTCCAATCAGTCAGATGTAGATTCCTGAGCACTTGATTCACCGACGCTGTCCTTAAATGAGACACATCCCTGAGGAACTGAAGAAATCACCCACGTGACGGTTCCTGCAGAGTCCCTTTTGTAGACATGACAGACACTTTGACGTCCCCCTTCTCCTGGGCACAGGGGACTCCTGGACACCTGTTAGCCCCTTCCCTGGGCTGTTGTGCGTTCGGTGTATTAGATCATGCATCTGTTGGTAACAGGCACCCTCGTTCTCTGTATTTTCATAAGTACCTTTTCTCAATACCTTCTGGACTGTGACATATATTACTTAATGCAAGTCATACTATTTTATATCAACTAGTTAAACATGCTGCATTAATATATATAAACATTTTCCTTACAGTATCTTTCACCAAATACAATGTATACATTTAAAAGGTAACCAGATGACTTCCCTCTTCTGTTACAATAAATTACATCTAACGAGTATTAAGCCAGTATTCACCACCTAGATCCCTCACTACTAGTTTTGGATTCAAATATTGGCTACACCACCATCAGCAGGATGGACATGGACAATTAACTCCATAAAATGTTGATTAAGAATGTACATCACTTAGTTGAACATGAAGATTAAGCAGGGTGCCTGGGTGGCTCAGTAAGTTAAGCTTCTGACTTTGGCTCAGGTCATGATCTCATGGTTTGTGGGTTTGAGCCCCGTGTCGGGCTCTGTGCTGACAGCTCAGAGCCTGGAGCCTGCTTTGGATTCTATGTGTCCCTCTCTCTCTGCCCCTCCTCCACTCATGCTCTGTCTCTTTTTCTCTCTCTTACAAAAATAAACATTAATTAAAAAAAAAAAAACCCGAAGAACTAAAGATAGCAGGTAAAATGAACTAATATGGCACCTTCATTGAGGTAAGTGCCTTACATGGTCTTGTTTGTCACCTGAAGGCCCTCCTCCTCCTCCTCCTGTTTCTACTTGTTCAGCCACACTTTCAGGATCCAATTTTAAGTTATTTTAGTCTTCTTAAATACGAACATAGTTCTTTGGTCTCTGTCCAAATTCATTTCGTGGTTAACCACCGATTTTAGACCAGTGATGTCATTTGAGTTCTAATTATATTTAATACAATTTATCTTTTTTAGTTTTTGAGTCACTCACAGATTCGGTAGGCATGCCTTTTCGTTTTCACCCAAGGCAGTCATGAGCGTGCTGCCTATTCTAGTGCTACAGACAGGGAGGACTCCTCACCTCCGGCTCCAGCCTTTCTGGATACATTTACCGTGACAGCGAATGTCACCCCATGTGGTCCCTGAGTGCCATGCTATTACCATGTTTTGCTGTTATTCCTTTTTCTGCCTTATACGTGCTGATTTAATTGACTGTTTCCTCCAAACAGAGGCTCTGCTCCCTGAGGTCCAGGAGCACACCCTGGTCAAAATCCTATCCCCTTTGTCCAGGTAGCATGAAGCAGGCTCTCAACACAACTGTTTCCTGTTCCTACTTTCCTCTTTGCAAACTGATGGTGACCCACGTACACCTCTTTCTTCAATCAGAAAGTAGTTTCACATCAAAATTATTCAAAGCTCAAACACTCTGCTGTCGATTTTACTCTATGATTAACATATGAAAATACAAAAAGATATTATTTTCCCTTTTTTTTGTCATTACTGGACTTCTTGGAATGATTCCACAACTAATAACACTGATGACCCTTGCTCTTTGGTTGTCTGTATTTTTTTAAGTCACCTTGGTTACAGTCTCTGTTTATTTGGCTATCTAGTGCTGCACTCAGAGTAAAGACAGAATTCATGGTGTAGAAATGATCTAGTATAAAAACAGAAGTAAAAATTAGAAAGTATTTTACTGCGATTTCAGAACAGGTAGAAGAGGTGAGAAGGGACTGAGGAAGGAGAGGAAGGATCTGAACCCACTCGCATGGCCGATGGGGCAACTTCGTTAGGGAGAAAATTTGATAATGATCAGTACAGAAAAATAAATTCAAAAGAGTCGAGGAAAACCTTAAGATGTTCTATAATGTTTAGCAGAATATAATAAAGATACAAACATGAAGAGACTGAAAGTCAGGAACATAAAAGACTGGAGAAAACAGAACCAATCTCTAGAAGGTCCATCTTCTGTGATAAGGAGACAGGAGCTCTATTCAAAGATGCAAAAGAATAGAAGACAACACCCTTCAAATCAAGCAGTTCACTCCAGAATTCATTCCACATGGATTTGCAAATAAATGTTAGAGCTCCTTAAAATAAAAAATAATAATAATAATAATCATTTTCAGCTTTCCGTAAAAGCAAAATAAGAATTTTAAAAAGTGGTAGACAAAACCAGATATAATATTATATGAAACAGTATTAATAAGAATGATCGCCACTCAAGAAATCAGTTATAATTAATCGGTCTCTCTGTAGACTTCAATCTTTGCATTAATGTCGGTTAAGAATCCTGATGCCCTTTCTGACTTTGAGAACTCTTTAATGGCCAACTTCTCTAAATTCTACTTAAAATATAAATTGTTTTTCTTTTGTTTATTTCATCTTTCGTTTTATAAGAAGAAGGTACATAAGCCTCGTGGCACCGTCAACATTCTGCTCAAAAATGTCTTCAGCTAAGTCAGCAAATGTGTGAGATGCCTTTCTTACTTTCCACATCAACAACGCCCATCCCTGCTTCTCAACGGGTCCCTTTCCCCTGAATTCAGTGGTCATTTCCCCACACTTCTCACACTTTCTTCCAAACTCCTTCTAGTAGCTTCCTGAAGGTCCTTTATGCTCCCAGCAATATCTAGCCCAACAATCCACACCCCATATTTTAGGTTTTGTTTTGGCAACAGGCTGCTCCCACGCACTGAACTCTGTCCTGTTCATTACTGGATGCCAAGTTCCCCAAGTTCAGTATCATAAATTAATAGCCACCCGATGATGTTCAAGGCTTTCGTGGCTTAGGAATTTAGACAGGGCACAGCGAGGATGTCTCGTCTCTGCCCTATGATGTC